>VUJU01005335.1:0-14187 GCA_009835225.1 Aphis craccivora
AAAATATCTTGTTAATCGCAACAATTTTCGTTCATTTTATGAACAAATTGTAAAAAATGCTCTAAAAACTAAGAAAATGCCCTAAAATCTTCAAAAAATGCATTTAAGGATAATTTTGATAAAAAATGCAAAATAATGCAAAATAAAAATTAATTTAAATTAATCAGCATCGCCCAAAACACATTTTATACTTACGGAGCAATGTTTTGAAACACTAGAAAAAAAGATGCATTTGCATCAAAATCCCAGCCCTATTAATAACATTTCAATGTTTATCATACACGACCACGGCTATTGTATACATTATATAGCTATATCGCCTATATCTATAGCCGTGTACATCACGACACACGATTGTTTATCACGAAAATAACATCGACAATATTTATTATAATATTGGTATATATTATAATGTACACAACCAAGTCCTAAACGATTCATTCATACTGTAAATGATATGCTCACATATAATCATGGTTGTAAAATTGCTCATTTTATTCAATAAAATAAATAACGGTAAAATTGTCGCAAGCAGATAAACCTTATAACCCAAACGTCTTAAATCACTGATGAAAGAAACGATTTATATTATTTGGTCACGTAGGATATATTATACATGGTTGTTACAGTGTGGCGCAACACATGTGATCTATTTCGTGTGCCGCCGGAGACAATGGATGGTCCAGTAAGTATATAAGGTTTCTGTCGTCGGAGATACAGACAATTTCTTTGTTACGCGGAGACCTTTGATGGGGTCGCCTGCGACTCTGGCCGGCTTCACCAATATTGTCTCCTCTCATCAGTGCATCAGCACCGTTAAAAGCAATAAGTGCACGAACACCAGTGAAAGAGATAATAGTGCATGAGCACCAGTCAAACAAACAAGTGCTGCAAGAGCACCTAAAAACAATCGGACACCAGACATTGCGAGCGACGACTGGACCGTTTCCTTTTTTAAAATTTAAATTTAACAGTGTTGTTTTCCTTTAATCTGGGTGTTTAAAAAACCTTTATTTATCTATAATTACGTCAACTGTGCATTCAGACACAGATGCGAATAAGGTAAGGTGTACGCGCATAAATATTTATATACTTTTACAATTTTATATATTATATTTTATTTATTAAATTTTTTATAATTTAATAATTAATATTTTAATATTACGGTGTACTTGGTCATTCTCGAATCACGACCTCGAGAACCCTCCGACGATCACGAGAAAGGTAATAATTACGCGAATTTAAATAACTTATAATAAATCCGTCATTCATTCAAGGCTTGAGTCCCTTGTGTTTACCTAGCAGTTATCTCACCACCACATAACACAACTATTCACATTCATAACAATAGATATATTTATATCTAACACTTTTATTCTGATATTTTTTATTTTATTTTTGCGTTATTACAATACTATCGACGATTAAACATATACGTATATAGGTATAAAAGGATATTAAGCAAATGAATATTTAGTAATATTAGGCATATTACTTTATAAAAGTTCAAATAGGTCACCGTGGTAAAATGATACATAAAACAACAAATTAACAATAATAAAGGTAAACTTTTTACCGGTTACGGATATTTAAACAATAGCATATATAGTATTATAAATGTTAATTCGTTTACTACAGAGCACTCGATTTTCCTTTACACTTATTAAACGTCTGGCTTCTAGTTAAATCCACCAGACCTATCCATCAGATAGGTTGGATTATCTAACCGTTAGAATGTAAAAGACGTAGAATTTTATATGCTCTGTCTTTAAGATTTGTATAATATTATGTAGATTGTAGGTTATCGACGGCCGGTAAACGTTAGGCAAAGGTTAGGTATTCGTATTTTGGCACTAAATATTCCTAACGGAATATCAAGTGTTCTGCGATTAGCCAATCACTCGGTAAAAGGTACCTATATCTGGTCATATTATGCTATGTACAGTTTTATTGTTTTCTTCTCGTCATGTGTGACTTTCTCTCCGAGGGCCCGCTTATAGTTTAATAGTTTTTTGATAAAATTTATGCATTTTTAATGAATGATGTTATGTGTATTATATATATGTATAATATATTTATATTACTTTCCACGTGGTTTTGTAATATTATTCTTGTTGAATGGTCTAATATGTGACATTACAATAGCATATAATATGTAATAACGTCTGTGTTTTATAACGCTTGTCTAGTGCTTATATATAATATATATATGTACATACAATATATACATCTTACATTGCAGTTAGTGCCAGTTACTTGCACTATTATTAGTAAAAACATGATAATTATTAGTACCTACCTATATACTATAACACTATACGTACATATTACGACCAACAGAAGTGTGAAAACATTTATACATCGAATGATGAGAACACGCAACAAAAATCTAAAAATGTGTCATAATGACCGACTTGATATATTATAAAATGTTACATTATATAACGAGAGAATTGCTTCAAATGTTGTATATATATATTATAATGGGTAAGCGCCGTAAACAATAATTATGTAAATAATCTTCATAATATTTTTACGACGTTGGTCGATTTGGTCGATTCGGTGTAGATTTAGATAGATTGTTCGTAGTTATATAGATATTTAGTCTTTTCCAAGTATATAGTTGGTAAAATATAATTATATAATATTGTATTATAAAATAATATAAAATATAATATATATTATAAAATATGATAATATTATTATGTTGCTCTCTCTGGATTGCAATTTCTAGATAATTCGATTAGCTCTAATAATCCGCAAAA
Organism: Aphis craccivora; assembly: GCA_009835225.1. NCBI lineage: Eukaryota > Metazoa > Arthropoda > Insecta > Hemiptera > Aphididae > Aphis > Aphis craccivora. The sequence continues at coordinate 2,766 of VUJU01005335.1, forward strand.
TTTAAGTTGCTACATCTCCAGTTTAAAATTATTATTTGTACTGTATAGTTTGACTTATTTAAAAATGCGAAGTGTATAAATAAAATAACAAATGTTGCGAGTAGGTACTAAACTGGCTGTAATCTTTAAGATTTTAATGTCACAAGATGTGTGTTTTTAAATACTTGTTTTTAATACTCAATATTGACTTCGGTTTGTGTATACAATACAGACCTATAGTTCGTGCTTTTTGGTAGTGGACCGGGCAGAGACCACTGATCACTGGGGTTGATTTAATTATATAACGGGAATATTTACGTAACAATAAATACTTATGTTTGACATACTAGGTAATATATTTATTAGAAAAATTATGTATCTACTAATTTGTATAAAATATTATTATACTTGTGTTTTATTGAAATTTTTTAAAAATATTTTGGCTCTTTTTGAGTAATTTTCACTTATAAGTATTTTTTTTTTTTTTTTATCGATAGATACATTTTTTCGTAGTAAAAGAGGGAGGTTAATAAAAAAACAAAATACATAATAATAATTATTATAATATATGATACATCATAAGTTGTTTACGGCTGATAGTTTTTTCTTCAACTGCGATCTACCTCCATGATTACGTTATTTCAGCAGTTCATCCGTCGACAACGGGTTACGTCGTCATGTGCAATATTGGTTAACATCGTCATCGTGTCCGTTACATGTAGGACCTAAATACGTGTACGCTATTCCGTGTCTGGTCCCGAATTGATTCGTCCGTCATTATCGGTGGGCAGTGAATACGTTCATTTTTCATATTTTACTGTGGATGTTTTATCATCTTAAATTATGATTAAAGCCTAATGCGGTGACTACGGAAGTTACAACATTAGAACCTATAGTTTTTTAATGATTTATAGTAACTACAGGTCTGTATTTAAAAACCTTGGGTAGTGGATCATTTTTTATGTACAACTCTGCAGTACAAAACAACAAAAATACGATAAGAGTCCTAATTTGTTCAACTTTTTGATTGAGTTTTCATGTAGTTTTTTTTCCTAATATAGTGAATAGATACACTATGTATATAGTTACTGAATTTCAATAAACTATGTACCTACTTTAATTTTTATATTGTCTAACCGCTCATATATAAAAATCATCTTACTTACAATATAGAAAATTATACTATAATATTAGGACGACCACCAGATATAAAATTATAATGATTTAAAATAACTTATAAGTATGGGATTTACTGAATGAAACATTTCATGAAGATGTGTTAAATATTTAAATAACTATATAGATTTTATTTTCATATGTGGAAAAGAAATATATTATAAAATCAGCAAGAGGAAGAAAACAAGCGTTATTTAATCTGTATTGGACATAATCATATTAATTTTTACGAATATTATTAATAGGTAAGTTTTTGACAAATTGAGTACAAAATATATTTAATTGTTAAAACTGTGTCTGCATGTCCTTCTCAAACACATTAACCTATAGTCGAATGTTAAGATTAAATAATAATTGCAAATGCCAAATACATATACAATATCTATATACATATCTATTATCTATAGGTACAATATAAAATATTATATAATACGGTTGTAAATATTTTATTTTAGACTAGCACTACTTAAATTACTTATAAAAATCTACTTACAAATTTTCCAGTATATGATATTTATTGTTGATAATTTTTTTATTCCTATTCAATAATTCGGCCAACAATCTGTATTGTTAGGAGTATAATAATTTATTAATATGACATATTAAATAGTAAATTAATGGCAATAATTTGGCCAGATTAAAAAAATATTTTACACGATCAAATTATGTAGGTAATACCATTGATTACTTATTGATTATAATTTATAAATATTTAGTGTTTAATAATCAATGTTAATACATTATTGAGTTACGGAAGTGATAATATATGAATTGTTAATACAAGCATTTTTGCCATTTTTTCAGAACTTAGAACTTGCTATTCATATAATAGGTAGGTATATATAATGTTGTGTTAACACAATAAACCTGCTGCGTTTCCGTGATAATCATTTTCTGTAATATTAGTTTTTAATTATCAGTTAAAAAAAGTTAATAGTTTGTATATTATAGTACAATGCACATAATAATAACATGTAATCTATTCCTACAGTAATCAATCTAGGGTTGTACATTTTTTTGTAAGCTATTGTCTATTATATTTGACGTTCTAATATTCGCTTTGATACTTAAGTAATTAATAATTATTTTAGATATTATGAATCTTATAATAATCTTATTAGATCCTAACACCTTAGGTGTCTCCTCTTATAATTTGTATTTTATTTATTCATATACAATATACATATTTACGATTTACCTAACTGTGTATACGCCAAGGTTTTTCTGTTGGTGTAATATGTATTCATTATTAGTTTATGATTTTTTACAATAACACGTTATCTTTCATTGTTAAAAAATGTTATTTTTTAAATTGTTACCGACACTAGTTTGTATAGTTACCTATGTATAGGTACTAGCGTCTAGCTGCAGATAGGTTGTAGATTTTTAGTCACAGATATTATAATTTTACCACAAACATTATCTCATTTTATTAAATAGTTGTTGATCAGCAGTGGTGTCTTTTCAGTTATCAACGGTGAGAGGGGGGAAAGGTTTTGCTCAGCCCGAATAATTAAAAAAACAGCTATCTTCGCTCGCAAGCAAACATAAACTTATAGGTACGTTTAATCAAATTACTATTACTCGGAATTCCCACCTCACTTATTTTATAATGTTTAAATTTTTAGATATTGATTGTTGTATTAATTGTACATCAATCTAAAATATAGGTAAACGATATTTTTACAAATAATTATTATTTTGAGTATAATATTATACTTGTTATACTTATCATAAAATACAGATGTATCTATCTATTCTATCTCATACACGTTTTTATAATATAATTTTATACCTAATTATGATTTATGGATCATAATATAAATAGAACTTCAATCATACAAATTAAACGGAAATAAATAATTAAATGATAAACTTTCTGACTTCAAAAGTTTGAATTTGCACGGGTACGACGTACGTGAATAGTCTAAGAACTTATCTTTGTAATAAGGGCAATAAGGACGGGGTGTAAAAATTTACAGTATAGTTATTATTATGTTCAATGTTGATAAATGGCTTCTTTGATGTATGTATCAGGTGGCACTGCCACATATTTTTTTGGATTCAAACGAGCGCATAGGTATGGGATTGTAATGATTATATAACTAGACTGCGATTGTCGTACCAATGGATCAGCTGTCCGATAATAATTTCGTAATTTTTATCGCTTATGGGCATTGATCGCATTTAATAAGTTGATGATATTTTCACCAACTTTTCGAAAGCGTTTGATTCAGTTGATCATAACTCTCTTATCTACACCTTGGATAAGCTGGGAATTGGTTTTCCTCTTTTATCATGGATTCGCTCATACCTGGTGGATAGATGGCAATATGTTAAGTTGTTCAATATCTCATCAAGTAAATTTAAGGTTTCTTCTGGCGTTCCGCAAGCTGGACATTTATCGCCACTATTATTTAATATTTTTGTTAATTCAATATTTAGCAATGTCCCGTCGGTTCGTTTACTTTTTTTTGTTGATGATGCTAAGCTGTTCTCCAGGGTATCTTCCAGTACTGATTGTGACGTCCTTCAATTATCATTCAATAATTTTATTAACTGGTGTCAGGCTGTTGGCCTTACTCTAAACTTTGATAAGTGTAAGATCATTTCATTCTCCAGATCACGGATACTAGTGGATCACGTATATACCTATAATGACGCACCCCTAACTCGAGTATCTGAAGTAAAGGATCTAGGTATAATATATACTTCCTCACTTTCCTTCAGACCTCATATTGATTATATTACTTGTAAGGCCTTACCCGAAAATACTAGATCAACCCAGTCCTTTCACATCCCAACTTCCCGTTCAAACTTTTTATCTAATGATCCTTTGGTTAGAGCTATGCGCAGTTTAAATAATAATAATTTTGATATATGGCCTTTAATTTTGTATTTACCTAACGTGTGTAATTTTCTTATTATAATTATTATTATTCTTATTTCTTAGTATATTGTTATCATTATCATTTATGTATTTTATTCTTATCACTTACGTTAATTTATGTAATATCGCTATTGCTATTTGTAAAAAGCCGTTTGGCGTTTAAATAAATAAATAAATATAAGACCTAAAATTACTTTAAATAGAAGCCCTTCTCTGCCTTAGCAGTTAGTTCCTCAGTATTCAGTATCATACAAACGATTTTAACTGAGATTGTATATCATTAAATATCTTATTATTCTTATTAATTGGGTGGTACTCCTTGGGTGTTAGCGGAACTCAAACAACGACAGTGCCTGTACTCTGAGATTAGTTATATTTAACTTGTGTTCAAATTAAATACGAATGATCGATGGTTATAATTTTTAAATAATTATTAATTTATTTTTCAAACAATTGAATATGTTTTTGTCGTTCTCATAATCTCATATCGCAATGAAAACATACAAAAAGTAGAAATTAGAAGACTAAAAAAAAAATGTTTTATGAGTTGATGACAGTTTCAAAAAATGTTTCATATTCGATTTGAAATTTATTATTTACAATTGTTTAAAACATATGATAAGTTATATAGTAATTAGTGGTTGTTTCAATAAAATCGGTAGGTAAATGGTTATTAACCCTTTGAAAATAAATAAATATATAAAAAATAAATAAATAAATAAATATGTGTATTGGTAACAAGTATGAAAGAGTAATACTTAATAGGTAGCTGCCTATTTAAGCTACCTACATGAAAATGTTATAATAATTAAACTGACTCTGTTTACCCAATAAAATAAATATGTACCTACTATCTACCTTTTAATTATAAAAACAAATAGTCTTTTTGGCTTGACAGTATTAAGATTTATAAGGACACACTCATTTAAGTAAATATGAGAATAAAAAGAGTTAGGTACCTACTACCTACTACCTACCTAGTTAAGATGACAAAGAGATGCAATTAGTTTAACTAGATAGTTTTAAAATTCTTCCATTACCTAACTATCAATTATCATATCTAATTATTAGTTGCTATTTATTTTATATAATTCAATTAAAATTAATCTAATACATTTTGTACCTATATTTTAATGAATCAGTCTTTCATAACAGAAATACAGCAAAATTATGTGAAAAAAGTGATGAAGATTCTTCTGAAGACACCACTTCTACAGACTACAATTATTTTACAAACAAATAAGTGATACATACACTAATTCTAGTATCAGTAGTATCAATAAAAAAAATTTCAAAAATATAACAAAATGTAACAAAATAGTCATGGAACAGGTTTATGGTTATACTTGTAACCTAAGTTCTATTGAAAAATAATTATTTATTTACTATTTATTGTATGAACTATAAAGATCTAATAGAAGGGAGTTTTTTTATTAAAATATATTTTGTACCTATTCCAACATAATCCTAAGACAGATGCAGTTTGCAACTTTGAAAGTAACTATTACATTTGGCAATGGAATACACATAAATCATTTCAGTGAAATTTGTGATAAAACTATTCCTAATACGAACTCTTAACTGAATAAATTTACAAATATTAATGGTTAGCTATTTCATTGAAAATGTAAATAATACATTTTATCTATCTACATCAAGAAATGTTTCAGCCTTTCAGGAATCATTCAACCTTTAATTTATTGGTATTTGTAGTACAATGCACTAAAAAATATATACAAATGACTGCCTCAGTCCTGACCATAAAATAATGCATTAATTAAAATTGTATTTAAGTAGATAATAACAATTTAGGTTAACTCTAGTACCTAGTTGATATACAAATCAAATAGGTAATATAGACGTTTAAAATGTTTATTGAACATTGAACAACAATATTTATGATATCATAATATAGGTATCAAAGCTCAATTGTCCAATTACTAATTATTAAAGATTTAACACTCTAAAGTCTAAAGCAATTTTTAAGTTTCATTTTCATTAATTTAATCATTAAGTATAGCCGCATAGGTAGGTACTGATTTAAACACTGTGCTTTGATTATTATGTATTTTTTTACCATATTTTTATGGACTATGTAAATAATAATATCACCAATAAATTTACTCAACTGATTTAATTTAATACAAATATTTTTATACAGACACAAAAAAAAAATAGCGATTAAAACTCATTAACAATTGTCCATGTACAGTGAAAACCATTTTTAAATGGTTTCACTTTGGTCTTACATTCATTGTTGGGGTTTCTGTTACAAAATTGGCATTATTGAGACATTGAAGGATTAACTATTATCTACCATTATTCATAAATTATAATTATGCTTTGTATAAAAATAAATTTTTAAATATTTTATAAAAATTGTATTTTAGGTACTTGATATTACTATTATATTAATTAAGTGTTACTTCAGTGTGTTTTAATTTTACCAAACATCTGTAATTGTTTTTTTTTTTAAATTATACTCTTTTTAATACTGATCAAATGTTCACAAATTATGCTTATTTGTTATTACCATAGACATTTGTGGTTATTACAAATATCTATTAAACTATCAAAAAAAAAAAAAAAATGATGACCTAAATAGAGTTATGTCAGTATTTCTTACTCTGATTTTAATTCAAACAGCTTATACATATTATAAGTACAGTAGAAGCTTTATAAGTCAAATTTTTGATAACACAATTTTTTTTTTGACTCTCACTAATTTGAGTTCAAGGTTCCACTGTATTATTATAAGACTGTAAATTAAGATGTATTTTTAATTTAGTTACTATTAAGTATTAGCCATTAGGATACTACTACTTGTAGGTTATTTTAAGAGGTCTATGTTTCTATCATAGCTATATCATAATACTTCTCTTCTATCTTTATTTTATTTATTATTATTACAGTTTTGTTTTTAGAAAAATTCCTTTATTAAAAGCTCTAAACCCATTTCTCGCTTAAGGAGAGCAGATTTAGTATAATACTATTACTATAATGTATAAATAGCAAAATTGACAATGAACATTTATATGTACTCCTATTTTGTGGTCAATACTGTTTTGTTCGCAATATACGTCATCCACTCCATTTTAAAATCTGAGCAACTACCAACTGGTTTTCTAACACCATTATTTGAGATCTGACGGGACGATCTGTGATAATGAGAAGTTTCAAAACAAAAAAAAATAAAAAAATGTTTTCGTAGAGGTATCAAACACACTCGGACAACTTGCGTGAACATTTTAAACATTAGATAACTATATTTTAACATTAAAAAATAGCGAAGAAGGAAAGGAACCTCTAAGTCAGTTTAGTCACATCATAGTTTGTTGAGCTACGTTGTAGAAAATATTTCCGTTATACCCGTCACATTTCAACGACATCCGAATCAGTAACACCGGACCGAATGTCCTACGAGTAACAAAAGTATTATTCAATACGATAGACTTATTAACTCGGTTATTGTTCAATAACGCCGTACTTTGTTGACTTTAAGCAATATTAAATTAATGAATTAATCAAATTATTATCGCTGGTAATAACCAGATAGTATTAGCGCGTTTCTCCGTTCGTGGTAGGTATACTAGTAAATAGTAATATTACCATTGATTATAAATACTATAAGTATTTATAATCAATGATATTACTAATTATTATTTTACAATAATAAATTGACAACAGGTAATATTAATTAATGATAATAAAACAATATTATTGTTTATTAAATCGAAATATCGAATAATCAATAAATTGCGATAAGCCGATGACGGAAAATAATGTCGTAAATTTGTTATTTTTAATGCTACACGACGTCCTTAAGACTTAAGTTTGATACTTTGATCATAGTATTATGAGTAGGCATCACAATTATTTATCTTTTTGGTATCTTAAAATAATATGATTCATATATTTACGATCTAAATACACGTCATGACCATGGACGATAAATTTGGGTCTAACGTTTTACCGTGAGTTACTGAGTTCCGGGACTCGGATCGGGAAACATAGTACTACCAACCTTACACCGGAAACGGTTTCTGTCCGAACCACGGTCGTAATATTATCGAAGAACTAGATTCTTGATCGATATTATCCTAGGAAAGGTGGGAGTGGAGGCACAGGTGATCAGGGTCGCCATCACAACCTACTAGTAAGACGTACTTTGCCCGCTTGGATATGGATGGAATGTACGAACTATTTACCGTGATTACTGATTAGTCATTAGTATTAGTGTGAGTGTGCGACCAGTGTCGTACTGTCATTAGTGTCATTGTGTATTTCCGATTTCCGATTCCATTTTGTTATCGGCTCGTCCCGTGCCCTTTGTCACGTCTCGGCGTCTCGCTGTCATCTTGGTTATTTTATTTTCCGTGTACGACAATTTACATTCAATTTTGCTTGCGACAGTTCTTAACGCCAACGTTGGTTCCGTAGTTCAATCCTGGTGTAGGGTACGTGATCGTCATCGTGTGGGTCGCACACTTGAACACGAGCACACCATTCCGTACCCGCTTTCGAATTCACTCGTCCTTCATTGCCAGCGAATACTCATACGTGTGGTAAGTTTAGCCCTTTTAAACACTATTTATCGAGACAGTTGATCGGAAATCCGGTCTGTCGCCTCTACTGTCTTATTAAAATTATAGCGTTTCGTATACATGCCATATGTGTTCACAGCGCACGTGTAAAACTCCGTTATGTGTAGAGTAACTTGACTGACTTGATGTCTTAAAAACGATGGTTGCGATATTTTTTTCACGTTAGGGGTCAACAATCAGAACCTTAACTTTTGCACATTGTTTCACTGTCTGGTGTACTATTACTATTAATTTATATTTTTTTTAATGAATCATTCGTTTAAGTACAAAAAAAAAAAATTAGGAAAAAACATGTTGGTACTGTATTGATCTTGTGATTATTATTATCTATATTATTATTTTCTTTTATTGAATTAAATTGCATAAAATCCAAGGTATTGATCTACCCTACTTTATAATTTATTGATACTTTTGAAGACATTTTTTTGAATTTCATTGTTTAATAATATATATATAGTAAAATAAGTAATTTTTCAAGTGTTTAGACAATGCAATACATGGTTATCATAGTACCTTTATATTGTTTTAAATGTTTTTGGTTTGATGTGAATTAATTATAATATTTGATCTGGTGTTAAATATATTATGTGCATCAACAATTAATAATTGTTGGTTTTGATTTTCCCATATTTTTTGTGTATAGTAACATGTTAGGTACATACAAAATTATTTTCTTAAAATATTTCTAAAAAATAATAGAAGTTTATGTAAGAATAAGATATTGTCTATCTTTTTATTGTAATGTTTGAAATTTGAAATACTTTAAATAGTTAATGAAATTTTTTAAATTTTTTAGTCTAGTAAAATTTACTATGACAAAATGTAAAATTTGAAATAAATTTTTTTGTTCATTTTAATCACTTTTCCATCATATTTTTAATTTTGTTTTATTGAATAAATACCTAAGTAATTTGCTAATCTATCTACTGGTATCTGATAAAAGTTAAGTGGACGCTACAACCGAATGTGTTGTTTCCATCTTACAGATGTAAAACATAGCAAAAACTGTTTTTCCCGTAAAGAAAACCGAGAAGGCCAAATTATAACTGAGTAATGAACTTTTCACCACATATAAAGGAGACCTTTAGCTATGAAATATCATTTTTATTTTTTCGATATTGGAACTATAAATGAAGTCATTTAAATTTAAAAATAATTGATTTTGAAACAATTATAACTTTTTTAGTATAAGTGATATCGAAAAAACAAAAATGATATTTCTCAGCTTAAGTTCTCCTTTAGATGTGGTGAAAATTTTGTTTCTTAGTTATTACTGTAGCCTTTTTGGTTTTTTCCTGTGCAAAACAATTTTTGCTATGTTTTACATTTGTAAGACGGAGACAGCACATACGAGTCCTCTTAACCCGAGTCTTAACCAATAATTGCTTGAAAACACTATACTATAATGTGGCCAGAAAAACTAAAAGTGTGATCACACCTAGTGGCTATTTTTGTAAAAACCAGGAGTTCTAAAAGTTTTACTACCTTTTTAGATTTTGAGTGGAGCGATGAATGTATTGATTTTACAATGTTGTGTTTTTTTTTTTTGTGTACACGAGAACGTGTTGAAATGATGCTTCAATTTCAAACTTTGGGGGTGGTTTCTGATAGCAAAATGAATCTAGTTGGTGCATTGGGGAGGTCATTTTTTGAATTTCCCAATAGTTTTTAAAAACGCCGGGAAAAACCAAAAATAAATTAAAGAAAAACGGAAATTTTAACGCAAAACCAGTTTTTGACCAAATCAATTTTTTTATATGGTTGTAATTCAAAAACTAATCACTGTAAATACATGAAATTTTCACCAAATGTTTATGTCAGTGTTATCTATATACAGTTAAATTTTCAAAAATGTTTGATTTATTTTGAGTTATTATTATAGACCACTGAAATTTTTGATTTTTTTGAGAAATTTTTTTTGATGTGTCGATGAAAAAATTTTGGATGACCAAAAAGTTTTGAAAATTTAATACAAGGTTCCTTATGAGTTGTTCTTATTGTAGCTAAAAAAAATTAAAAATCGTTAGTTACTATTTTTTTTTTTTTATAAGCGTTTACAGTTCAAATTTTTACGAAATCTGTCGAAAACGCGAAAAATTGCAAGTAATTTTGAAGTTGAAAAATCATAAAAATTTTTGTGTTTATAACTAAGGAATAAAAATACAACACTAAGTTTCCCACAAGTTTTCCTTCAAGTAGCTATAGAAGAAACTCGTAGCATCATTATATGAAAAATTTCAAGTGCGTTCGAATTTTAAATTTTTAGGAAATAGGGTAACAATAACGATTTATTCTCAAACGATTTTAAATATTTGTTATTATTCAAAAAGTATAAGTCGTAGATACTTGAAAATTTTACCAGTTATTAAGATTCGCGTTTTCTTTACATGATTTAAATTTCAAAATATTTTGAATTTTTTTGAGCTATTCATAGACAACTGAAATTTTCAATTTTTCTGAAAAATTTTTTTTGAAGTGTCAATAAAATTTTTTTGGCCCAATGAAAATACTTGAAAATTTAATACAAAGTTCCTCGTAAGTTTTTCTTATAGTGATTAAGAAATTATAAGAATACATAGGCTCAGTTTTTTTTTATTAGTATTTGAAGTTCAAATATTGACAAAAATTCGTCAAAACCATGAGTATTTGCAAATTATTTTGTAGGTATAATTCATAAATATTTTGTATAAATAGCTAAGAGTTGAAAATTCAATACGAAATTTTCCATTAGTTAAGGTTACATTAATTTTAAAAGAACTTAAATTTTGGTGTA
>VUJU01005336.1:0-14186 GCA_009835225.1 Aphis craccivora
TACATAATATTTCTTTTAACTAAAAAAAATAGATGTATTTCCTACAAGTTTGAATCATATACTCTTTATTAGATATTAAATTTTAGATTTTAAATTTTAAAAAAATTTTAAAAAGGTGAGGGTCTCGACAGCGATCGCTGCCTCGCTGCCCTGGCCAGGCCGACACTGTATACATCAGGGGTGGCGAACCTATGGCACGCGTGCCAGAAGTGGCACGTTGGTCAAATTTCAATGGCACGCGAAAAATTAAAATTATAAAAGATTATGCTAGGTATTTAATATTTATAAATTATGTTTAAAAATTATAATATTCCTATTTTTATCCTTAGAAAATGTTATTTCCTTTGGGCACGTGAAAATTTTTTAAAAACGTAATTGGATAAATTTGACACTTGACAAAAAAAAGATTCGCCACCCCTGGTATACATAGTTAAAAGTTTTATATTCGTAATTCATTGTTCATATTTCACACTTATACCTATACAGTGTACACCTATACAATTTTAACAAAATTTACTATTGAAATACCGGATGGTGAAAAAAATTGGCGTGTTGATCATATTATCAAGCAAAAAATATGAATAGATAAAAAAATATTTGAATTGTTTTTTTTACAAAGTGCAATATTCTTTTAAAAATGACCATATATTTTTATTAAAAGTTGAAAATCGAAACGTATGAAGAATATTTAAAAATATATATTTTTTCGATAAATTCCTGGTTTTGGGGATATTCTATTGAATTTCCTCGAGGAATTTTTACAGCCAATTTGACGAGTCCATATCTTCGTATGCGTACCTATATCAAATAATATGTGGTCATATACCTACAGACAAAACCGTTGGATTACACAAACAGTAATATATTAATTAAAGCTAGTATACAAATTATTACGGTAAAAGTTTTAAATTTTTATTTATTCGTATTGCGAAACTATGAAAACCTATTTGTAAAAACAAAAGTCACTTATTAATAAATTATATTATTGTATAGATAGGCGACCGTCATGGGCGATCAGCGAGCGAAATATGTGACGTAATGCAAATGGTAAAAATAAGTTTTATTTTAGATACCTATTTCAAATTATATTATAGTATTTAAAGTGCATTTTTTTTAATTACCTATAAACTTCAATCGATACTCAATCGATTATACCTCACAGATCTAGAATTATTTTTTACCATTCCGCTCCAATCCTCTTCGTTATGGAATTCGATAAATACCCGTGTTATGAGACCTTGCGGCATTGTGATCTATAACACAGTTTTTTTACGATAAGTAAAATAATATTATTTAACTTGTCGTGATATTATGATATCTTGATATTATCGTTTAATATGTGGATCACTAGTATATATTATAGGAGAGTTAAATTTGAATCCAATGATAATTATCATTGTATACGAAAAACAATTCTGAACGAAGATAATTTGTCAGCCTAGGATATAATTTTCAATGGTTGGTGAAAAAGGTGGTTTATGTTTTAATGGCCTGAATACTACAAAATTTAAGTTCTTTTATAATTATTATAAGCTTAATTTATGGGAAATCTCGTATTAAATTTTCAACTCATAGCTACTTACACAAAAATTGTTATGAATTATACCAACAAAATAATTTGCAAATATTCAGGAATTTGAAGAATTTTTGTCAATATTTGAACTTCAAATGCTAATAAAAAAAAAATTTGCAATTCTTTTGTAATAAAATTGTATTCTTATAATTTTTTAATCACTATAAGAATAACTTATGATAAACTTTGTATTAAATTTTCAAGTATATTTTGATTGGGCCAAAAAAATTTTATCGACACTTCAAAAAAAATTTTTCAGAAAAATTGAAAATTTCAGTTGTCTATAAATAGCTCAAAAAACGTCAAAATATTTTGAAAATTTAACTGTATATAGCACTGGTATAAAAATTTGGTGAAAATTTCAAGTATTTATAGTGATTAGTTTTTGAATTACGATCATATAAAAAAATCGATTTGGTCAAAAACTGGGTTTGCGTAAAAATTCCCGTTTTTCCGTCACTTTTTTTTTGTTTTTTTTCGAGGTTTTTGTAAACTGTTGGAAAATGTTTACTTTTGACCTCTATGATGCACCAAGGATATTCACTTTTACGTCGGAAACCACCCCCAAAGTTTGAAATTGGAGCATTATTTCGACTAGTTATGCTGTACACAGTCAAAAAAAAAAAAAAATACACATCATTGTAAAATCTATACATTCATCACTCCGTTCAAAATCTAAAAGTATATCCATGTATGAAATACGAGTGATGTCAATTCAGTGTTTACACGTTTACTGTTCAACGTAATATTACCACAGAACAGATTTAAAAGGCTCAGATGAGGGCCGACTGGAACGCTAGGATGTTACAGCATCCGTTGCCTTAAAAGGTATTCGTCAAAATCGATATAAATGTGCCTTATAAAAAACTTATAATCAATCTACTTAAAATTAATGTGCATTTCTAATGAGAAAGTTATAAATTAATAATTCTCTGGATAAAGTCGTAGATCTATTACTTATAAAATAACTAAAATAGCACATTTCTAGATAAAAAATAAAATATTTTGTAGTAGCCTGCAGTAAGGAAGTAGGTTAATCAGTTTGATCAGCTATTTTATAATAATATATAATGCTTACTTTATTATTACGTATTAACACATTATATTTTGTTATTCGTTTTAAAATTATATACAGCATCCCGCAGTGCCCTTTTTCACCAGTCCGCGGCTGAAAGGCTTACACGTCAAGATACTCTCTACAGGCATATCATATAGGTATGTTCAGATAATAACATACCTTAAGCCCGGTCAGATATACTCATAAATAATGATTTTTTATTATTACGCACGCGATGGGAAATCGGACGGGCGAAAATCCGTTCGAAGACGCATATAATAATAGTTGTACTTGTAGAGTTGTAGAAAACGCATAAACAGTACCTATGACCTGTGTTTTAAACATTCTTCTTGGTATACGAATTTCTTACCGGTAGGTATCCTATATACCTATTCGCGCGAAGCGTATATATACCTGCTTGTATATAGTATATAGGTAAATAAATACAGGTATATACACTTGACCTGCACACGCACACACACACACACACACTGGCCGACTACACGTGAGATCCAACTGTTGACCGTTGCACACGTTTATATTACTACACACGTGCGAAAACCTGTCACAGACTCACACGGACTTGTGCAAAGCCGTAAGTGGTATAGGTAAGTATATAGATGCATAGCATGTGTATACGACGACGCGGTACATTTGCTATAATACCGCCATGGTAGGTAGGTATAATTATTAATAAAAAACGAAACGCGGCAAAAAGCTGTTTATTATATTATGTTTATAAAAAAAATACACTTCCATTAAAACCATTGACTCCATCATCTCTCATACTACATGCAGATGAATGCCTTAAGGCCCGCGCCATCTGCACTTTACCGAAAGACTGCGATGCAGATTCTAACAGTTTAAATCGATTCATTAACGATAAAAACGTACAATTTTCTGAAATAAAAATGCCGGACGAGCTGCGCAGATACGTTTGGAATTTCATATAATCGTTTCACTCCTCAATTATCCGCCGTTCACATGACGTAATAATATGGTATGTTTTGATACACTGAGAGGTACACCATATATTATTAATGGTTTTAAAGCAATATGTTTAATTGTATCTTTAGTTGGTGGTTAGGCGTTTTTTTTTTTTAACCTTAATAATGCCCATAAGTATGAAAACTTGTAGATTTCTAATTGCTACTAAATTTGCAATATTTCTGATATTTGGAATCCATAAAATCGAATACAGCTGAAAATTAACCGAAATACATACCGAATTTGCTATTACCTACTGTAATATTGAAAAAATCCCAAATCTTTAAAGTGAGTAAATGTTTGGCAACTTTTAAATTTAAAATCGCCATTTTTTATCATAATAATTTATCGATGTTCTATTTTAAGATTTATTTTACTTGAACTCTTTTAAATTGTTGATTATTTACACGTTAAGCGTATAGAACTTAAATGTTTTTTAAACAATATTGAACTGTGATGTAAGTATAGTTCATCTTTCGTTTAATCGTACCTAACTCCCTAATCTAACCTTTACTTTGTATAATTCATTTAACTCTGTATAATTTTTAATATATATATAATATTATATATAGGTATTTTTATTTATTAATTAGTATAATACAAATTACAGTATAAAGTGACAAGTGACGAATAATTTTGTAATTACCAACCTATGGGTACTTAAATGGTCTACACCAGTGGCGGTTATAAAGGGGGCGATAGGTAGTTCGCCCCCCCCCCCTTCGGGCTCTTCCTTGATCATATTTTACGTTTTAATCGGGAATAGTACCTATATATATACTATTTATAATAATGCTCTGGGGGGTTCCCCATTTTCGCCCTCCCCTTGAAGATCATGTATAACCGCTATTGGTCTACCCATATACACACATAATCTACGTTCAATTATAATGTGATTTTTTTTTTATTATTATTACAAACCAAAAAATAATTGACTATACACAGAAAAGTGCAGACCTTGTATATTTGTTTTACGATAATTTTGTAATTTCGCTAATCATCTAGGTATAGGTATACAAATAAAAATAAACAAATTAAAAAACCGATTTGAATAAATTATTATTGTATTTCATACGTCTTCTTTAGCCTGCGGTCTGCTAACGATATAATTAAAGTGCCGATATTATGTGTTATGAATCTGATATCAAATCAGTGTAGTACCTATGTTATTTTATTTAACTTTTTAAATAAATTCTCTTATTTCTGTGGTCAAACAAAACTAATTACCAATAAGAAAGAATTGAGAATCGATATCAGTTACATAATATATTACAATACAAACGAATGAACAAATAATAATAAAAATAGTATTAATAGTTTTTGAAGACCACTGCACTTACTTTATAAAAATCTGGATTACTACATTGAAATTGTGAGAAAATGCACTATGTAATATAATATAATATGTATAATTCTTAAATGTATGTATGCAATATACTCGTAACATTACTTACATATTCAGATTGCATAAATAGGTAAACATAAAAAGTATACGAGTATATAATATATATAGAAGTATTTTTTTGTTTTAATTAAGCAGTTAAAACGTGTTAAATAATTAATTAAAACGTGATTCCGTAAGACAGTCGATCTGACATATATAATAATTATACTCTTATACTCGGCGTAGACCCGCTAACCAACTATAAGCGCACTATTGAAAATAACTAAAAAAAAAAAAATTAAAGTTCCTCATCAGATATACTTTATTAAATTATTATCATACGAATATTGTCAATTAAAATTGAACTATCATTAGCGGCACAAAATAAATATTTATATAAGTAATACAATTATTTACTGTAGGCAATATAATAATATGGTTTTTTTTTTTTACTGTCTCGATAAATAAATAAAATATGTTATAATAACATTTTTATCCTATTATAGTACTACGCAAAAAAAATATACTTTCGTATAAATAATTTTTTATGTGGTGTTTTTAAATTTGTCACGACTTGAAACGTATTTCTATTTTATAATATTATAATTTACAATTCAATAAATCCTGAAACCTAACTACGAGTATAATAATACTATAATACCGAGTAGGTGCACGCGCGTTATTATTTGTGGGCTGATTACGATTTTAAAATGATGTCCAGTAAACGTTTTGGCACAAACAATTAAAAAAAAATTAAACGGTGTATTTAATACGGCGAATAATAATACGTTAGTGTTATGATTATGGTCGACTACGGAGGCGTGTAACATGGGTAGCGGCGCCGAAAAATGATTTACCATGCCGATTGTTACATTATTACTATCATATTATTATTTGTATTATTATGGTTACCTACATTGTCTATAATAGTGTCCAGTTCTAGGAATCGTCGGAGTAGTTAAAAATCGATTAGGGATAAATAAAGTTCTGAATCGGGAGATCAATGTTTGCACACCCACTGTATTATGAAATAATTATCTACTATAAATAATAATGTAGCTATTATCTACGAATTACAACGCCTAATAATTATTGTTGTTGTAAACAAAGTAATCATCGTGCAGGACCATCGTCAAGACGGCGGTTGCGACGCCGCGTCGCACGTTTTCACGAATTTTGTAAATCGTAATGCTGCCACAACGCTTCGCACATAGTAGCCTGCGGTATTCACCTATATTATTAACTGCGTTATACTCGTAATTCTCAATGTTAATATAATATTATGTCTATGGCATATTATAAATATGATCGTGTCAACTTACCAGTGAAGAATGTGAAAACAAATTTGAATACATTCTAATATTATAGTAAAAAGTGAGACTATTTTTGAACATTTGTTATATTTTAAACAGAAGATAGGTGTAATTAAATCAATTGTTTTTGATGACCAAATAAGACTCCTCCACCGCCGGTCATCGGAAAATTTACCGAAATAGCGTACGCCATACACACGTTTAACTTTTAAAATAAAAAGTTAACGTACACTGGAACAAGGTCGTAACTGAAAAAAATTTCAAAGGAGGCCGCTCAACACTAAAATGTATTGTCTACCCGCACGAGCCACACGATATAGGTACTAATATAATGTACTATTATATTAGTACCTATAAACTATAACTGTACATCGTGATTCGACCAGTATGCGCATGCACGTTTTTCATTTAATGGTTTAATTTATATAGTTTTGTGATTTTTTGAATCTTTTAAATATCATACCTATTATTCCTGAAAATTGTTTATTCTATTTAGGGAATATCTTTATTCCTATGGCGATGCAAATTCTTCGTTGTTTTTAAATAATATCTCCTCCTTCTTCTTTACTATAATGTATATTATTCAATGAATATTTTTTGTTTTTTTTTTTTTTTAGATAATTTTTCCAATCACATGAGTAAAAAGCTCTGTCTCACCACATCACACAACTATCATATTATCCATAATACAACGGATATATTAAAATAAAGCTTCGATGTTTGTTAGGTACTTACTGGTTACTCGGGTCACTCCAAAATTACCAGTTCTAAAAACTAACTATTTTTACAACAGTATGTTAAAATACTGTGTCTTCTGGTTTAAAGAATCATACAGACTTAAAATAGTCGTACATAATAATTAAATATATTTTAACAAACAAAGTAACTTTGTTATTATTTTATGCCCAAAAACATACATAATACTTTTAACTTTATTTAAAAAAAAAAAAAAAAAACCACAAAAATACAAAATCTAATTTTCTAGATTTTTTGTCGATTATATATTTATCACCATAATTTAAGCCCAAACGAATACCGGGGTAATCTTTTTCAATTAGATATCTAAAACAAAATTAATGAAAAATAAATATATATATATTAATATCTTATAGCATATTATGTCAATGCAATTTATGGTATAATTGCAGTTTAGCTACAATTGCTAGTGATTTTTTTATTTTTTTATATGTATAACATGTATATTTCAACGATTAAGAACGATAGTGTAAAAAAACTGCACAAATCATTATTTTGGAAGTTATATCCTTCTAAAGTTTGCGGTTTTACATATGCACGGAATACCCACTACGGCACTACCTTGCATGTATGATATTCGGAGGTGGTAGGCGAAGGAAGCTACTATATATACTTGTGTTACTTTAACAGGCCAACGATGTCCGGCGACCAAAGCCAGTAGACGAAGGAAGGTTAGGTTAGGTTACTCGTCGTTGAAATAGGTGCATATTATGTTTCAATAGAATAAATCAAAAAAATCGCTTGGTAGCTAAACTGCAATTGTTCCAAATCTTTATCAGTTAATATGGGCAAATGAAACTCGTTACAAATATTTTTTTCCGAGAGGTAAGACTTTAGATTTATAACACTGTGTTTCAACGAATCAAAAATGTATCATCGTCTTTAGCAAAATTCCTAATACAATTAAATTAACTATTAAATAATAATTATTCATTATTATTATTAATCATTTCATTTTGTAAAATAAACTGAGAATAATCTTAGTAAAATTCGAGTTTTTACTTAAGGCTTTACAGAAGCAGATAAAACGATATAAGTAAACTCATTATGTACAACAACAAAAAAAAAAAATTGGTCAGCGCATTTCGATGGTGAATGTGGTCCCTTCGGTCCTCGTACAGGATAGTGTAATTTTACTGTAGGTATTCGATTTGAATGCAATATGATTGCATTCGATAAAAAACGATTCTGAGCGGACGAGGGGATCTTTTTTATTTAATTTTATTCATTTCTATATGGTTATAAACAAAGCCGTCATTTTTTTTATATTACATAAGCGTGAAGTCGTTCATTTTTCTCCTTTAACCGCTTTTATTTCGAGAGTATCATTTCGAAAGTCGAAAAATGATCTCTTTAAAGTACCAGCTCAAGAACATTACCTTTCAGAAAACATGCTACACTTGAGCAAGTTTAGGGAGAGAAAAGTGTTAAACAGAATAAAAAAGAAATAAACATCATTGTAAAAGCAATACATTCTTCGCTCCGCTCAGAATCTAAAATAAATAATTTTTTTGTGGATAACAATATTTCTGTAGTTTTATAAATAAAAATATAAAACTAATGGTGAAATAATAAATTAAAACAATACAAAACGTCTTCGTTGCTAATGAAATATATTATATGACTTATGTTTACAAACAATTCGATGCAAATTTTACCAAAAAGTATAATTTAACTATTTAAGCCAGCATCAATTGACACACAATCAACAAAATAATGTTGATAATAATTTCGGAAGCATTTTAAAGTTATAATCTCTACTTTCCAGTATCTTTATATCTTACTAACATTTTTGTGAAAAATCATAACAAAAGTTTTAAAAAAATACATAGGTATTCAATTATACAATATCACAGTCGTAAATTATAATACAAATTACCAATAATTATTGTTTACTAAAGACTATTAAAAATAATAATTACATAATATAATATATTATTATTTGATACTAACATTTTTGTAAAAACTCATCACACAATATAAATTACAATTTTTTAAATTTCTACAAATGCTTTTTACAAACTCGTACCTAGTAATTTCGCTAGATCTATGTATAAAATTATACGTTATCGTTATATTCTTATCTATTGTTTTTAATAGAAAATTAATTATCATTGGTAATTTGTATTATAATTTTCAAATGAGATAATGTTTAGTTGAATTTGATTTTTTTAAACCTTTATGAATTTATGATGACTTTTTACATAAGCTTTAATAAAAAATAAAGATAAATTATATTATTTAAAAACTACTGTTAACTTAATTTTAAAACGACTAAAATAGCTTTACAATAATAGTATATTATAATAGGTATAACAAAATAATAATAAAAATATCATAGTAATTAACAATAAATTACTGTACCTAATAGTATAATGTGTAGCATTAATTTTACATCTATTAATCAACTACCATAATACAGTGTTCATTAATCATTATAATAAATTGTTTTCAAACGGAACGTAGTATTTTTAATTTTACTTAGATGAAGGCGTCATCATGACGCTACGTTAAATTTATTATATGTCTTACGTGTATATTTGGTTGCATCAGTGAAATCAAAAATGTATGCTTAGTGTTATATAATATTGCAATAATATACCAACTAAAACAAAAATAATAATTGTAAAGCTTCGCCTTGGTTTCTGTTCTTGTTTGAAATTATTTGTCATTTGCAACATTCATAAATAGACGATGCATACTGTACTAACTACCCATACATTAAAAATAATTACACGCGTATATTATGATGTACATAATATACAGATCATCTTTAATATAGAGTACCTCCTATATATACGTTTAAACGCAAAAAATAAATGGTATAAATGCAGTTTAGTGCCCCTCGCCAATTTGATTTTTTTTTTTTTTTATCGAAAGGTTAGGTTAGGTTAGCATAGGTTAACACCATATGTACTACTAATAATTATTAATAATTTTTTTTTTTTTGTATTATAATGTAAATATAAATAAATAATACAAATAATATAAATAAATGTAAATATAAATGTAGAAAATTAGGTTGTAATAAAAATGTTCACTCATTTTGTTTAACACAATTAATATAAATTAATAACAAAATAAAATGATTATGACGTATCACAGCGAGCAAACAATCAAAACTGAATTTTTAATTTAGATTAAATTGCTTGGTATGGTGAACTATTTCTTTGAAATTTATCACAATATGCCATCATAATTTTTGTCTAGAAGATAAAAGATAAAAGTAATAAAAATGAGCACCGATTAACCATCTAGATATTGCGATATTTTTTAATAATCATTTTTAGATATCGATAGGTATCGAAATTATTAAGAAAATACCCACGATATCGTATCGAATTATCGATATCTATGGCCAGCACTAATACCTAAGTAATAAATTATACTGAGTGTAAGTACGCGAATGCCTACACACTACACAGTACACGTACAGCGAACATTATAGCTCAAACATGGCGTGTTATTATTAACTAGGTAGGTCTAACTATGGGTAATATTGAATTGGATCCATGCTAGTTTTTAGCGTTTGTATTGAGTCCAGTTTGTTATATTAATGTGTTGGATTTATTTCCGCTAAACCTTCAACGGCTCAGTGGTATATATTATATTCATTAAAAACTATCACAATTATATCTTGTGTAGAACACCTATTTTGTGAACACAATTTGTTACGAGTAGGAAATCTACAGTAGTATATCTACATACCATTATGTCAAGTTAAAAACAAAAATTTTAAAGTTTTGATTTACAAAAATGTTGGAAGTGGTGGATTTGTTGTATAAGCTCATGTAAATGTTTTAAGTTCTGAGCAGAGCGATGAATGTATTAATTTTGTAATGATTTGTATTAGGTATTTTTTTGTATCACCTTTTGTTACAAATACTTTATATTTAATTTTAACAACTATAAATCTTTAAGTATTTATAATTAAGACACTACTGTACACAGATATTACTTATAATAAGTTATACAATATGGCACTAGAAGGTTAGCTAAATAAGCCTCACAAAAAAATATATTGTTATGTAGGCTATGTAGATACAAGTGTATATTAGGCCCAACCATGTTTAACAAATATACATCTTAATGTTAATTGAAAGAAAAACATCATAGAAGAAATGTAAATAAAAACACATACAAATACTGTTTATGATAACCTTATAAATTTATTATCAATATTTACATACCTATTAGCACTTATTTACTACTAGTGAGATTAACATAAAATAAAATACAAATAAATAAATAAAATAAATACAATAATAAAAATAAATTATCATAGATCTTATTTAATATGTTAGGAAATAGAATATATTTTAGACATAAAATTAGTGAGTATTTTAAATTTAAAAGGATTCATTTTTTTCAGACATTTGTGAAAAGATCTATAGTTGATATAAAATGTCAAGCATTAATTAGTTGTTTAAGATTATAAAACAAATATAAAATATACTAATAAATAAATGTTTTAAATATAATTTGTCATTTTGATTTCTAGTAATTGACCCATTTTATATTAAGTTTTTATTTGTTGTATTTGTATAGTTCTCTTTAAAAAGTAAAAACGTTTGTCAACAATTTTTATGAGCATTTAAAATATGAATCATGTTGCAATCATTTATATTTTTGATTTAGAAAAAATTTGTAATAAGACCTGAAAAAATAATATTTTAAATATAAAAAAGTCACATTCAGAGAATTAAAAAATATTTATGTAAAAAAATATTGTTACATTTTTAAAAATACAAAAATGTACAATAAAAAATATAATTAAACTATATGTATAAATATATATCAGTCAAAACATAATGTAAGAGTATTAATATTTAATATAATATACCTATAGGTCAGTATACATGTGTAATATATATATATATACTAAGTTAATATAATTTCTCAGTGATTTAAATTTATTAGTAAAAATATTGGTGTTAAATTTATAAATATTATATTTTTTGATTTTGTTCTATATAAGTTGGTTTTCACTTTAGCCCAATACCCAGACAAAGTTGAAAGTTTTGATATTTTTTATAAAAAAATAATCATCACAATTTGTTATTAACAAGGTAAAGTTGCAAACTATAAATATATTAACATAAAAAATACAAAAATAAATACATTATGAAAAGCAAAATTAATTGAATCTTATTTAATTGTGTAAGATTTTAAAATAAAACTATTTGATTATTTGATCAAGATGTCTACTATGTTCAAATTTCTTTAATTTAAAATATAGTAGTCACATTTTTAAAAACATAAACAATTAAATAAAAATCAATTAATTTATAGAATAACTAAATATTATAACATTTATTATTTATAACCAAGACTATAGTGTGTTTCACAACAACTGGGACTCGACGCTAACGCGACTTGTGGCGGTTTTGTCTCAAACTAGGGGTTCACAATCTAAGATAGAAAATAAATAGTGTTTGCCGTGGATTATTACGCACTAGCTTTAGAAACCCTGATGAAAAAACACCACGAGGAGCGTTAGCGTCGAGTCGCAGTTGTTGTGAAACGCACTATAATACATATATTATATGAATTAGTTTGTAGAACATATGATTATACACAATGACACAATGTAACATTGTTAATTTAATCCTTAGTTAGATAATAAAAGTATTTTATAAAAACTTAAAAGTTAGCCAAAACTTTCTTTAAATTCCAGTGCTGAAATATAATATTTTTTCCTATATCCAACCAATTAATGAATCTATATTATCCAAACAATTAGATTGATATTTGTTTAGTTTATTATTAATGGGTTATGTTCAAACATTTAAAAATGTATAGAAATAATATTTTGATATAGGTTATCTGATTTAATTTTTTTTTCTAATGTTGTATTTAATTCACCCTTATAATAAAAGACAAAAAAATAATAATTACCATTGTTTTCGTGTTTTTGTATGTTCTACAATCTACAATATAACAAATAGTTATGAGGACAAAAAATACTAATAAGGTAGGCAATAAAAAAGATATAAAAATCAGAAAAATACATAATAAATACATTTGGTTGATTATGGTAGAAAACAATTTACTACCACTGTTCAAGATTGTACAACAGTATTCTGATCGTTTTGAGTTTCTGTTCTTTTAAACATAGCCATGATCCTAGGACACCGGGGACACATTGGTACTTTCCTTGAATCGTAACACTTTTTATGATAACATGACCCACAGTCCACACATCTCGTAACAAATCTGAAGTCCCAAGGAAAAAGTATTTTGTTGTTGTTGCATATTTCACAAACAAACCCTCTTGCTTGGCATAACTATAAATAATAGTAATGAGAGTTAACAACGTTTTTGTATAAAACATATGATTTTCTTTTACCTGACAATTGAAAACGTGTTTATTACAAGCAGCGATTAGGTTTTGTAATTTTTTACCGAGCTCTCCATTTTTGACATCCACCAAGTTTTGGATAGAATACAAGTCCGGCTTAAGTATTATATGGGCGTCCATAATTTCCAATAACTCTTTTAATCTATTTAAATATTAATGTAAAAATAAAAATGTTGATTGCTTACATAAGTACTAAAGTACAAAGATACTTAATAATAAAAATAAAAACAATACTATAATAATAAAAACGTGAAAAATGACTAATTTAAAGTTATATTAACCTGTCGGCATATCTGCATAAGAATATGAAATCTTTGATGTAATACAATTGCATTCTGTACATTCGAACTTTGTCTAGGCCTCGGGCGCGCTTGTACAAAACGCTATTTAAGTCGGTTATGTTAAACAGCGGATCAAATAGCATTTTCTCAAGCAGATTGAACGAGAAACACGACACCGGATACCTAAACAAAAAGTACACATATTAGAATATTATGGACGCATTTGCGGCACTCGGGTGACGTACTTCGAAAAATCCCATTTTCCGATTATCCGACCGGGTATGATGGCAGTTTTATCTACATGACATCCTGTGCAAAAATAACGACCCAAGTAAAAGCAATAACGGAACTTCGAAGCGTATTTTACTGCCACTTTCATACCACAACCCGCGCATCTATAACCTTGTAATTCCATTATGTTTTTCCTACTGTAAACATAAAAAATAATACACGATAAACTGCTGTTTAACACAA
>VUJU01005337.1:0-14181 GCA_009835225.1 Aphis craccivora
TTTTTTTTATTCGTCGCAGCAGTAACATACACAATACCCTGACGGTGCTAACAAACCCCAAATACCACACTCGTCGTGTGTGGTATATGAGTCACAATAGTCTGTTACATCTTCATGTGAATGACATTTGTCATCCTTATAACCACATCTATCTGCCATACTCGCAATTACAAGTAGCAATACAACGAAGAAAATAAATCCAATCTTCATTATCAACAATGTCGTGTCAAATGTTGAGTATTATACCGAATGATGTTATTCGTATTTAAAATAATAAATATTAAATATAGTTAAAAAAAAAAAAGAAATATAAATATAAAAATATAATATATAATGACAACAAATTATCACACAGTAATACGCCGTTGCTGGTTTTCGGGATCGCTTATATACTGTGGTGCGTCTCTTGTTTGCATTGAATAATAACCTTCCGGGTGAACCTAGGCATCCTTGTAGTTGTTGTTGCAAATTCGGAATATGTAATTATACTATTTAATTATTATAATAGTTCTCGGAAACCAGGTGATCCTACTCGTAAATGCATCATTACTGCAATATATATGTCATATTAATATATGCATAATGTCATGGTCATAGTAGCATATTCAACTTCCTCTACACGAGGCATGGTCATACTAACTTAACTTTGATATCTCGTAGATATCTATTATAGATATCTCGTAGCCCATAACAGCATATTGAATATTATGTTATTGAGTGTTGACTCCGATCATTAGACATAAAATAACTTAATTGTTGTTAATATAATAACCATTAGGTATATATTATTATTTCACAATACTATGGTTCTTAATTAGGTATTTTGTACTAATTTGTATTGATTGTAAAAGTCAATAAATTATTTGTTTTTAATTTGTTTGTATGTTAATATCAGTAATTTAAGTTCATCAAATAGAATACATTTCATCATAGCTTACTTAGAATTAAATTACTTTGTTAGTTAGTTATAATATTTCAAAAATTTAACAACATAAATCAACATATTGTCCTGTTTTTGACACACGTTTTTAAGTATTCCTAAAAACAAAAAAAAAACATGTGAGAGTGTATAATTTATGATTGTTGTATAAAAAAATTAAATAAAACAAAATGTATATTTTTTATACGAGTATCACATTACAATTTATCAAGTTGATGAAAAAAATGTATATGTAAATAATGTTTATAATTACCATCAGTTTTATAAATTTAAATAAATAATTGAAAATTTAATTCTTAAGTAGCTCAAAAAATTATATCAGTCATTATTATAAATACACTGAATCGTTCATAAATCATAAAAAAACAATTGAACTTTATATGTATTCATAGAATACTATTATATAATTTATTTGAAAATGTATTTTACAAGTTAGAACAGAAATTGATCTTTCACGTAAATATTTTATGAAAGTTTAATGATATGTTTTAGTTTCATTTTTATTTACCTTTTTTTTAATACGATATTTATTAGTACCTATTCTAATTCTTGTTAAGGTGTGTTCAAGTGTTTGCGTGGATCCATATTAATACTGTAAAAAAATTATAAATGATAAAAATATATTATTATAAAACAATTTAACTACGACCAGAAAACAACTAATATATTTGTGATTCAATTAAACGTATTTATAAAGGATATTATGAAAACAATTTTTATAGAGCTTTGTATCGTATTCTTTTTTTAAATATTCTAAAAAGTAACTTAAATTATCTAAATCATCTTTGAAAAACAAAATATAAAAATAAAAATGTTAATTCAAAATGTGTTTGTTAGTTTTAAAGTTTTTTATACAAAATACGATTCGTTTATCAGTTAATTCGTTTCGTTCAGAATCGTTTTAAAACGCGATTAAACGTCACTTTCAGACTTAACATAACAAAATATATATTATATACCACCAACAAAACTCTACTAAATGGCCCTAATCCATGTGCATTGTACAAGCGAATACACATACCTTTATGAACAACAGACGGGGACTTTTTTTTGTAATGAGTTTACTTACTTTTGAGTAAAAAATATATAGTCAGTATATTATACAAGTAGATAAGTAATGGATACCTGACTACTTTCATAAAACTATAACTCCATCTTATTTATATTCTACCACGTAAATAAATAAATTTCCAAGTACTTACCAATTTAATCCAGCTAATAAGGAATTTAGATAATGGATCTGAGATTTAAAGCTAAACGATCTAGTGAATAATAAAGTGCTATTAAACTTTATTACAGTTTATACTTTGTTTATACTTTTAGTAACAATAACGTTTTATATTATATTGTTCAATCACTCGTTTCGCTTTTACTAGATTTTAATCAGAATTATTAAATTACGTGTCCACTTTCAAATTTATCATACTTAATCAAGTACAATATTATGTTAATTTCAAAATGTAGGATAAAGTATCCTAAATACATATATTGTTATGAAAGTATACTCAAAAAATAAAATAAATATTGATAATTAAATATGTAAAAAATGTTTTTTCCAAAACTTTTTAAATGACCTTAATAAAATGAGATCTAATAATAATATATAATATAATATAATTTATAGTGTAATGTATTTTTAATAATGTATTTCTAGGCTCAAAACTGAAACTAAAAAATTATCCTTAAGATCAAAGTTTTATCAGAATTCAGTCACCAAAATCGTAAATTTTTCATAGTTAATTAATTTAGAAATAATAGGTTTTCAGATTATATTATCATTTATTATCTATATCTATGTATAGATTTATAAGTATTTATTACTAAAATTAGTTATTAATCATTTAGATAAGATTCAGCAAATAATAAACCAAATTATACTACCGTGTATAGTATGGTAATTATTTTGGTAATTATAAAACACTTGTACCAAATGGCTAATATTGTTTAAATAAGGGAAGTAGCAATTAAAACAAAATTATTACTATAATAAAAAAAAAAAAAACTATATTCTCAATGATAATAATATTATAGTGTATATTATTTGGTTGTAATTTTTTTTTTTACGATACGATTTATTATATTATGGAAACACAACATATCGTTGCTTAATTATACAACTTGTTTTAAAGAAAATTCTTTAGATTTAAAGAAAAATTAATATGATGGGCCTTAAAGTAGATAAAATGGTTCTATTTTATATAGTGAAATGCATCAAAGGGATTAAAAGTAAAAAACACAATTGCGTAAACCTTTGAGATGAAAATATCATGGGAATATATATTTTTTAAATATAAACCTATAATACGTAGGTAGTCTCTTCAAAAGAAAATAAAGATAACGTTATCCAGACGAATAAGCCACTGTATAGTGTATTTTCTTTGAAGAATATTATTTATTTATTTTTATTCCTATAGAATATATTTTTTCGTTGGAATATTCTGCATTTGAAAACCTTAAAATGTTTAATATGTTTTTATGCATATAAATATAAAAGATATAATTTATTCATTTATCCACGTAAATAATCTGAAATTATCAGTGTGATTTTTATTGCATAATATATATATATATATACAAATTTTTATAGTTGATGATACATCTTGATTTACATATTTCAATGTTATTTTAATTAACTTGAATTGTATTATATAGATCTTAATATAGTAAAATATATAATAAAAATGTTATTCTCTTATTTTGAACATACGAGGCAATAGAGTTTCAGGTACCTATAGTGTTTAAAGGCATGCAATGTCTTAATATGTTTTGAAGAGCTGTTATTTTATTAGAATAAAGTATAAAGATAAGAACAAATGATGATGTTACGAAAATATACAAATCGTACATTACTTTTCAGAAGTAATTTGGTCGCACGTTGTCAAAATCATCTAAAATTCGTTTTGCAGCGGGTGGGTAACATACACACATAACATATATATATATACATAAATTCATTGTATAAATCGTCAATGTAACACATTCGTATACTTCCTTTTTTTTTATTCACGATGAAAAAAGGAGGAAACATGGCTGAAATTGACGTTAACGTGTTGTAAAAATATACAACAGACACCAATCAAGCACTAACAAAAAAAAAAAAGTACCTATAGTTTCCGTTAAAATAATATACACTCGTTTAAAAGGATAATAATATAGACTAGCTCTTTTGACAATACAAATCTCACTGTGTGAGTGAATGCAAAGAGAAAACAATGCAGGATTAAACAAAATTTAAAATATACAAAAACACGTATTATACATATTTTTCAGTTACATACATAAATATACCTATTATATATTTTATATGAAACAACAAGTTTTAGTGTCCATACTTGCATATATGCATCATAATAATATTATTATCAATAATTTATTTTTACTATTTCTTTACACTTAAGATCGTTTAGTCTAAAATATTTTTTATAATAATTTCGTATTTATTATTAATAAAAACAACTGTTGTATAATTTAAATTTTAAGTTTGACAATATTGAAAATCATTATATGATCAACAACGAAGGTAATCATTTTTCAATGTTTTTTTCATCTATAGAACAAAATATACATTAGAAACATTTTAATTATCATGAAATTCATTTTATATTGGAACTTTTTAGACCGGAACAGTTATCCAAGCACGACTCCCTGTTGACAACTGCCATACAATACTCTTTTATTTGAAATCTCATTATGTGTTACCACGCAAAAAAAAGTTTGATTGAACTTAAGTTTTTATTTTTTTTTGTTGTTGTAAAGCGAACCAACTCTTATTCAACGAAACGGACAATAATGCTTCCAACACACTGTTATATGTTTTGGTATTTGTGTTTTTTTTTCTATTCTAATTATCATATTGAACTATTAGACTAGTTCTATACTCGAAGTGATAGCATGGGTCCGTTTTCGTAATAAATACAAAATATAAAAAAGTCAAAACCACTTAAGTTAATGCTTGTGTGTACAATAAAATAGTAGTCCAAGACGTTTATAATATAATATATTTATATATAACGTCTAAAATACACAAAATTGTTGTCTAGAAAGAAATCAAATTTGAACACATCCTGTTACTGTCTGCACTATGGCCTTTCTCTTCCGTTCACCGCGCGTGAGCTGTTGCGCTTTTAATCCAAGTGGACGCCATTTGTTAGCATCAGCTGCAAATGTCACGAACCCGTCTCACTCGCTTGTAACTTAAAAGGTCTCGAAACACATAAAAATAATATGAAAAAAAACACCATTTACGAGTATAACAAAGTATTTCAAAACTTTTGGATTTAAGGTCGAGTACTATATATCTTATATACGTAAATATATATACACACACTTTTACACCTTAATAAAACACATTGTACAAAATACGATTTAGACAGGGAGTTTTTGAATTTAGGTTACCAATACTTTAATGATGATTGATATTTGTTCGTTATTGTATTGGTTAATATCATATATTATCTAAAAAGCATTTGATTTTCAAAAACAATTAGATTTAGAGCTCTTAAACGATTGAAAATATTTTGACAAATATGTGATAACGATATAAATTTATCTCGGCAATTTTTGTAATTCATTTTTATCATTGCATTATTTTTGTATTAACCTAATCTTTGTTCATTGGAGTTTTAGTTGTTTCAGAGTACAATCCTTGGAAGTTTCTAAAAAAATGTTTTTATTTATTTAATGAGATATTTCAAACAAATTATATAAACTATTAATATTAATCAAATTATTATTGCATATTTAATTATATTTGTTGATAATAATCATACTGATATAATATATGACCTAACGGAATATGACTGATACGAATTCTATTTAGTATTTTTCATTTTTTGTGTGACCTAATAATATACTAGTTAACAATTTGAACTTGTACAAATAAAAAAACCCATCCAAAATATTAGGTAGGCTCTCTTTGTTCAGCTACTTTTATAAGGTTATAGTAAGTTTATTGAAACTCGTTTTTCTTACCCGATATTGTTCTATACGCATATATCATTCTTTTTTACGTACATAATCGTATTTCTCTTATTCCTTAACTGCTTTTTTGTCGTTAAAACTTTGAACATAAAATGCATAATAAAACTAATTTATGAACAAGAAACTATAACTGACTTTTAAAAAATGTACTACTCAATTCATTTTTTTTTTCATTTAAATATAATGAGAATATTATTTGTGATATTTAAAGTGTACGTAGTTATATTGTTTAAACTATTATATGATAAGTTGTTATTAATTGTTTTCATTACAACAATAAAAAAATAAAAATACGTTAGTTTTAAAGATAAATCAATAAATTAATTCTATAATTTAACAACAGGTGACCTTATGATTTAGATCACAAATACAATAAAAATAAAATTAATTATTAGTTAGTCATTTGAATTTTAAAAATATTTAATGAGCTTAGAAAAAGAAAATATAACAACTTAGATGATGTATAAATCAATATTCCGTAATGCGTGTTATTAAAAAATGTACCTATTATTTAAATACGGCTTTACGAGTATAAGTACCACTGCCGTAATATATATTATCAATACATTTAACACCGATTATATAAAAAGTCTTAATAGATTTTAAGAAAATTACACACATTTATTGATTAGATTATGAAATTTAAATCACTTTATTGTAATATAATTTATAATTCTCAGTAATAAATAAATAAATAACAATACTTGTTTTTATAATATTTAAAGTAATATAAAATAAATAATAAAATGGAATCTTTTTGATAAATAAGATAAATATCTACATTAAAACCGTATTTATTTTATAACATTATTCCTATAGTTCTAACGCATAACTATAATAATATATATTGTATTTTATATTTTTCTTGAATTAACTAATCAATATTATCCATTAAGCCAATAAGCATTATTTATATTATTTTTGTATATTTTAAAGTATCTACCACGAAATAATAAATGTAAAGTTCAATGTATACTAATTGTACATTTTTATCTTAGTGTCTTAGGTACCGTTCATATTATTGAGGTTATTATAAAAAAATTTAACTTTCTTAAAAACATTTTTTTTTTACATAATGTATGTTTTTATACAAAACAACGTTTTAGAAAAAAAAAATAAATATTTTTATCGCTATAATTTTGAAAGATTTAATTAGTACACATTAATAGTAATTACTAATAAGTACAATTGAATATTATTTTTATTAAATATGTATTGTATAATTATATTTAAATTTGATCATTATTATTTTATAATAGCTTGTTGTACGAATAAGCTGACATTTTTCAATTGAGATTTGTCTGACAAAAATTATCTGATTTAAAAAGTTGCGAAAATTTCACACTCGTGTATAAATGTTGTTTTCAAGCTCCTCGCATATCATTTTCAAAGTACTAGTATATAAATATATATATAGTATATACATGCGTTATATAGAGAAATATCTAAAACACAATGAGGAAGTAGAAGCATTAACACATCAACGAAGTAAAATTTATGAGTTCGAAACAACAAGCAAACGGCATTTACCACCTATGTCATAACACACTGAAACAATTTATCAACATTGAGCATATAACGAAATGACCTATAAACGCGAACAGTCATATCGTTCATTCTTATATTTATAATTGGTATAATATTCTACTGGCACGTAATGAAATGAAGACGTTTTACAGTTATTTTGTATTGTTTTATTAGTCTAAATCCAAAACGTTAATAAACATCATCATATTAATGTAATATTGTCATATTATCATGAATTAAGCGTCGAATAATTTGTTCATTATAATAGCTCTAACAAATTTAATGTTGAAATTTAAAAACAATTATTTTGAAATATATTATAATTTATTACGTAGAACGTACACGCTATAAAAATTAGAATGTCTAAAATATTAATTTAAAAAAAAAAAAAGAATTAGTATACACTATTATTGTATTACAAAGATAATGATATTTATACTTAATTGTATTATGTTTTGTTAAATATACTATTCCAAAATTTCTAAAATATTATATATTTTGAAAGTTGTTTCAAACTTTTCACGTCATGTGTCTCAGGTTTTATAGAAAGAAATCCGAATAAAGCTTATTTTTTTTGTAGAGATTTAGATAAAATCCTAAATGCAAAAGTTTCAACAAAACATTGAAAACTATATTATTATACACCAAATTGTCAAAGCTGTAAACTTATTCTTCAGAGTAACAAAAAAATGAAGTTTTTCAGAACCACAAAACCAAATGCAAAAAGTGTGCTGGTGCGTTACGTAAAATAACTTTCACTAATTTGATTATATGAAGGAAGATAACAAGAAGAGAGAAAAAATGGTCCGTTATTTGAATACACTGTTAGAGCAAAAAGTCGCACCTGGTGAAATTAAGAGATCTACAAACAAAATATAGCTTTGGTTTTTAGAAACAAAAAATAGCAAATAAAGGTATTTAATGGTCGTCGTCCACTTGTCACGTTTTTTTCACTTCATGAATTTTTCATTTAGTTAGGTGGAAGGGTAAAAAATTATTTTAAAAGTTAAACACAAAATAAATCAAACTAAATAAAATGTAAAAAAGACCTTTAAATAAATAATGGAGTCGGCAACAATATAAAAAAATCGAACAATGGCAGATCTCATGTTGTTATGTATATTAATCATTAACCTTATAAGATAAAAAAAGTATGAATTTTTTTTTAAATAATATCAATAAAAAACAGAATACATTGTTAAATAAATATTTAAATTGACCACACAATATCCAATATTGATTTAAGCTGCCACTGTATGCGTATGTATAATATAAACTAAATTAACATAAATTAATATGTTTAATTAGCATTAAACAATAATTGACAATAAAACATTTATCACATCAAGAAAGTTAAAGAAATAATGTATCTATTAGGAGGACTGAATAAACTATAGACAAATATACCTACTATTTCTCCACAATAAAAAGTGAGAATGATACAGACAATTCTATAAAGTTTACGATGGTAAATGTAAAAAAAAAAAATACAACACGATAATAATATGTCAATAGTCGTGAAACGTGTATAAACTTTAAATGGCTACTTAACATAAATTTAAAGTTCAACAAGTAAACTTAACACAGAGTGGAACTGATTAAAATCAAGAAATATTTAGAAAAAAATCCTTTAATACCAAAATTGCAAAATCGAAGGGGAAAAATCAACAGAGTTATAATAAGAATAAACGAGTAGGTAATGCTTCCAAAGGTATTTTAGAAAAATAATTCAAGAAGGGAACAAAAAAAAACTGAGAAGAAAAAGATCCCATCCATTTTCTTATACACGTTGACAGCAATTATAATCTAGTTGAGGTACTAAAAATTGATTACCTAATAATAAGATAATAATAATTATGAAATATAAATTACGAAATACTTATTTATGAATTATTATCAATTAACATTTTATTTACTCTTTAAAGTTTAAATATTTTACTAGATAAGCAAGATATTACACAAAACTATGAGATATTGAATAATATGATTTTTTGAAAATAATTTTAGTTGATTGATTTTTTTTTAAAGATAGTTTCTGTATCTTAAATTTAATTAATTATTATTGATAGAGAGATTACATAAATTGCAATTAATAAACACTTTCTATAAGTTCAAACAGCTGATAGTAATATATAAACATGAATTATTATGTTATTGTATTTACACGCATATATTTTTTTAATGTCTAATAATTGTTATATTGATTAGAATAATGGGAATTCAAAAATGAGAATTATTTTAAACGTATAATTTAAAAATTATAAATAATAATATTCATTAATAATTCTATGAAATGCTGTCAAACCCTTCAATTTTAATAACGTGTTTTTTGGACTTTATGATTATTTCTAAATTTTTAGTCTAAACTTAGTAAGTGTAGTAAACTTATTTTTTTTGCAATAAATTATAATTTCTCATAAAAATCAATCATTTCCAATTAAAAAAAAAAAAAAAAAAAAAAAAAGTAGTATTAACAATAATAATGAGTAATTAGCATGTGCATAAGTGTCTTAAATGTGTACAATGTACATATATCTTTCACACTCAATCAACAAATTATTATTTTAAATAGAATGTGTAACCCACATCTTTTTATATATTGTAATGAATACAGTTTTGTGCTTGAAATGGTTTTTCACCTAACAGGTATTTGTTCACTACCTATTAATTGTATGTTTGGAATTATATGTTTACGATACGATGAATGAAAACTGCTGTCGTAGGTGTGTAATTTTTCTTTAATGAGGCGGAAACCAAATAAACCGTTTAAATTACTAGTTCGATATTTTTTTTAGTGTAATTCCATTATGCGTCACACAAATAGTGTCGATGGAGTAGTCGTAATAAGGAATAAAACGGTTTAGAGCATATTGCATGTACCTATTGATTATCTATTTGTAGGTACTAGTATTTGTTTGACTTCAGTGTTTTATTTATAAAAATATTCTAGATATGTATACAATGACAATCTGATATATTTGTGCTGATATTGTAATATTATGTACACCGAGTGGGTTTAACTTACGAAAAAAATTGAGTGTGTGTATTTTTTGAGTGCATAATAACGAAGGCTGAATCACAATAGGCATGCATAAATATTTTATTCAAAATGTATAATGTTTCAAGAAAATATTAAAAATATGGATGATACAATTACTTAACATCAATTCATTTTTTTTTGGCTTGTACATTAATGAAATATTATAAATTCACATTACTAAAAATGTAAATTTAGTCATATTTCTTTATTAGTAGAAGTGGTTGAATTTGAATAAGATTTTGTCTGATAGTTTTTATTTGTTTTATTTTTTAATAAAATCATCTAAAACAGTTTCTACGTGTCTCACATCTAGTATTATAAGTTTATATATAAAAAAATTAAATTAAAAAAAAATTTACCACAATGAATATATAGTTATCGCTGCAGCAGAGTACTATGCAACTCAAACGGTGTTATTTTAATGATAAACATTAAGCCATTTTACTTAATCGATATTCTGTGTACCTTTTAACTACCTAATTCTAAACGTCCTTTAAAATCTTCTAAATGTATAATCTTATCTAACGTAAGTATCACATATATTATATGTGCGTAAATAAACGTATTATACCAGTACGGCGTCGTCTGCACGGTTGATTAATTTTTTACATCGAAACTAATTGCAGCGTTTTAAAAATTAATTCAAAATAATCTATACAGAAATTAGTATTTTGGCTCAAGCACTTTTTTTTTGTTCAATTGCTAAACATTATTAGAAAAAAAACAACTATATATGTACAATTTGTATTCTGCAGCTTGTTGTATATAGGAAAAATCCAATTTTAAAATACCTACTCGAATTGTTCTGTTGGCGAGAACAGAGCCAAAAACATAGACTACGCCTGAAAAACGATGCCAAAAACTCTACTGAGCGCACACGTCCTCTTTTCCTCTTCGGAAACAGGTCAAACGCCCTTCGATACAAAGTGTCACGTTCGGATAGTGGTAAAATACGGTAAAATCGTTATAATATAATTTTGTGGGTTAACATTTTATTCAAAAACAAATAATAATTATACATTTAGTTTAAATAAGACATTGCAATGTTTTTGAGACATGCAGTTTATATTTAATTATATTACTTACTTAAATTAATTATTAAACACCAACAGGTACCATCATCGTTTAACGTTCATGTCATTAGCATGAGATTCGTTATTTAAATAATTATGAAATGTAAAAGGGGTTAATTTTTTAATGTTTTCATTAGTTTTCCATGAAAAAAATCACTTTAACTACCATGATCTTAACATTTAACCTTGGAAATTTTGAAATGTAATATCTTACTGTTGAGTGATGACACAATAAATTGTACTTTTTTATTATTTCTATTTACAATTTATAAAGACAATTTAAACTAATATATATGTTTATAAAAAATATCTCCCCTATAGGCTGGAACTTTTGGTTTCTTAACTGTTTAATTTCTAAATTAATACATTTCTCAAATATTGTTATTTATGTCGACAGTTATATTATATTGAAGTACGAATTATTAAATACAGTATTAATTTAACGCTGACATACATTTTTTTCTAGGTAGTTTGTGATTTATATTTAATAAAAAAATTAATAGGTTGCCTACTGCTTAAAAGGATAAACATCCTTCCGCTAGACATTTATGTCGAATCAAAGGTGTATTATATGACTATTGTAAATTTTTTCTTAAAAATTTAATCCATTAATCGATAGTTTAACGTTGATGTATCCCCGATTCTGTTATCGTATTTCATTTGACATTTAATTTTATACTTGTATATATATCATACAGCGAACGAATGTATAATCATTTATGGATAAATATTGCTTGATGTTTTGAAAAAATATTGTATTTTGTTCGCTTTTAAAATCTTATAATACTTGTATACTTACATTTAAAAGTGTATATTTTATTTATATATTTATTTTTTTTTTTGGTTGGTCGTTTGTTTTATTTGTGGTGATTTAAGAAAAAATTATTATAATAACTATAATAATAAATAATATTTTTAAACCTTAAAGACGAATAGCATAAAATACTCGTTTAGTTGTCACACGATATTTATTTTTACCGTTATACGTATTGTACATGATAATATTATATAATGTATACTTTCTTATCGCGTACACTCCATTTCTTGGACTACGATCGTAAAAAACAACGAGATATTATCGTCATCGTCATCGTTGTCATTCTTATTACTGTAATTTGTGGTGTACTAGTGTACCTTTAATATATTATATTATATATTTCCTACCATAAGTATATCTCAATAATATTTTCGAACATACACAGATATGCATTAAAAATAATTCCATGTCAATACTTCTGAACTAATATATTGGTTAAAATAAACCATTTGAGAGAATTTTAAGATAAAAAAATGAGCCTGTATCAGACACTTTTTCGATTAAGAATTAACATTTAAATATTATAAGTTAACTTATTTAGTTTATATCTAACCTAAATTGTTTGTCAGTTTATTTTCATAGAACACTACGATTATTCTATTTGACCTAACTTAACCAAACATATTATTATCAGTAAGAGGGATGGACAATTTAAATTTTTGACGATGTCGAGAAATATGGAGTTTCTGTGATTAAATAATCACCTCGTATAAAATAAATCTTATCACGCATTATGCATTCCTATCTATTGACTATAATAATTGGTAAGTGGTAGGTAATGACTAATTTCAATAGCGTATTGGACTATAGGTGTCGGTATCAATCAGTGTTGGGTCCACACACGCACGCAGATCCACAATAATAATACGTAAATAGATCAGTAATAATAATACAAATATAATAATAGTAATAATAATACAATAACTGTTGATACTACGTGTAGCAATAATTCACTGACCGGTATGGGCTGTAGTGGATGGGGCACGTATACATATTATTATAACCGGTCGCGCCTGGACAGAAAAGGGGTGGATTCGCGGAATCAGTCGTAGAAGGGTGCGTGTGGGGATATTGTTGATATGCACAGGTTATAAATCAATTTTGCAATAAACGAGTCCGCTATATATATACACACATTTTATATTGGTGGGACAGTGAAATGAAGTGAACCGAAAGCTCTCGCCCGCAGAGAGTGTGTGTGTGTGAGTGTGTATAAACGACTGGCCCCATAGTGTAGGGTATTCACCGAATACGGAGTGATTGTTTTACAGCTGGTTTCACTAATTTTCAGTCATTTTTTTGATTTTGATAATGTTTATTTTTAATCTAGTTTTAAAAATAATTTTACTATGTATTTACAAAAAAAAAAAAAAAATAATAATAATAATAAAACACAAATTGTTTGCTATTTTCTATTATAAGTAATACATTTTAGCCTGTATGGTTGATTATCATTTATCAATTATTGTAATCATCTTTTGGATTATTTAATTATAAAGAAAATACGTTTTTTAGCCCACTACTATTTTATTTCCATAAACACCTTAAAATCTTAGATATTAATACTTGTGTCAATAAACTTATACTAAATATTGGATAGTTATGTAATATATCTTTTTTAGAAAAATATTCTACTTTCGATTAAGAGATTATTACAAATATCTATGAACACTAGTATTAATAATTTAAAAAAAAACAATCAGTGATTGATATGAAGAAGTAAAAAATTCGATTTTTATGTAAAAAAGTGTTGTTTTAATAAGTACTTCAAACAATAAATTGGGGGTTTAGTAAGTTCCCACAC
>VUJU01005338.1:0-14180 GCA_009835225.1 Aphis craccivora
TCAAAACCATGAATATTTGCAAACTATTTTGTAGTTGAAAATTCATAAATTTTGTTGTATATATAACTAAGGATTAAAAATACAACACTAAGTTTTCCTTCAAATAGCTATAGAGAAAACTCGAAGCATCATTATAGGAAAAATTTTAAGTGCGTTTGAATTTTAAATTTTTACGAAATAGCGTAACGATAACTATTTAATACTAGATTTTCCATAAGTTTAGCTAATAATAATTATAAAAAAACTTAAATTTTGATGTATTCAGGCCATTAAAACATAAACCAACTTTTTCACTAACCACTGAAAATTATATCCTAGGCTGACAAATCATCATCGTTCAGAATCGTTTTTTGTATACAATGATAATTATCATTGGATTCAAATTTAACCCTTCTATAATATATAATAATGATCCACATGGCACCTAATGTACAGCATAGCGGTACCCACTTGTCCGCTTTTTTTATTTTGAAAATTAAAAAATTTTAACTTTAAATTAAGTTAAGTTACTTTTTTTTCAAAGTTAACGTTTAGCTTAACGAGTTAACGAAAAAAATATGTGTAACTTTTAACTTAACTTAACTTTATTATTTTAAAATAACATAAAAAAAATCATTAGTCATTAACTTGCCCAGCCTTGCATATTTGGATATTTTTGGATAATCATAGATTAAATTATCTATATAATATACTGCAGCGGTATTGCACATGAGAGAAATAATGATGTTACAGTAAAGAATTATATTTATTTTCATATTATTATGCACGAACTCAAGACAATTTTTACACAACATGGGTCATTTTGAATTTGTAATTCTATGGGT
This sequence comes from Aphis craccivora, assembly GCA_009835225.1. Classification (NCBI taxonomy): domain Eukaryota; kingdom Metazoa; phylum Arthropoda; class Insecta; order Hemiptera; family Aphididae; genus Aphis; species Aphis craccivora. The sequence goes on from VUJU01005338.1 coordinate 825, forward strand.
TAGGGTTAGCTACCTATCACCTATAATCATATTAGTTTTACAAAACTTCTCTCAGGCCATGCCTATAATAAGTTTATAAGTTTGTATTGTTTGTATCATTTCAATAATCATTAGATATTTTTTTTTTTTTACTTTTACGTCATTTAAATTATTTACGTTTATATTGGATACTTTGTAATGTTACGTAACGGGCAGGTATAGATAATTAAACTATCGTCAAAAAACATAAAATAAAATTACTGCGACTGACAATAACAATTACTCACATTAGTTCAGGTAGATACGACGAAATGTGGAATGTATGAGATAAAAGTACTTGTCTTGTTTTTACCAATCGACAGTAGAAGAAAACGGTTACATCATTTTTCATTTATTTATTTATTTATTTATTACGTACAATATAGATTTTAATAGTTGTGTATGTGTCTTGACTTCTCATAGCTTGTTCAATAGTTTATACGTATTATAGATTATTACAGTGTATACAGATTGATTAAATGTAGTTAAATTTAATCGATGGTTTAAATAACTCATGTTTTAAAGTATCATAAACCATTTATAATAGCAGAGATTATGCAGTGATGACATTGCGTTTATGAGATACAATATTATGTTATTGTGCTCATAAAATATTTGTATACATAGGTACTAATTAGAATGTACGACAATTTTAAGCCTACGTTTCGGTTTTATAATACATACAACATATGATTTTTGCACTTACGCGGTTTTTGATTTTTAGCACAAATGTTTTTGTCACTCAAAAATAATGATTCCATAACGTGTATTATACGTTATAAATTATAATACATTATTTAATATCGTTGTTATTTCGACTTCATACGACTACAGTGCATTTTTGATTTTTCTGAAATTTGAACCTACCAAAGTGTAAAGCTTTTATAATAAAGATTAAAGGCATGTATTGTTTACATCCCACGGTTTTATAGCAAACTCAGACGTACGTTATATCGTACTCGTATTATTTATATTAATAACACACAGTAATGACCGCAAACACGACGGTTTCGATGTTATTATTTAGCGATGTCTCGTGTTTCGGTTTTGAATTTGAGATGAGCGTAATATTATACAGTTTAGAGTGTAGTTATGTACAGTATATCATATAAGTAGTAAGTGGGGCACTCCAGCACACTTTATACAAATATCAGTAAAAGATCACAAGATTGATTTTAATCTGAAAATCATCACAAACTGCACATTTTATACAAAAAGATCAGAAAAATTTTTTTAATCACAAAAAGATCACAAACCACAACCTTTATCATAATTATCACAAATAGATCAGTAAAATAATTTTAAACACATTCCAATCTAAAATAAAACAACTTTAAACACAAATAAAACACAAAATGATATTAAACACAAATAGATCACAAAATGAAATTAAAATTAAAATCATTAGTAAAATAACTTTAAACAGAAATAGATTACAAAATGAAATAAAATCCTTAAATGCAAAATCATTCAAAATAAAATTGAAAAAAAAATAAAAATTATAATAAACAATGGAACAAATAAATTCTATAAGCATATTAGAAAGTATGAAAGTCTCTGATCTTAAGTCAATAGCAAAAGAGGCAAAACTTAAGGGATATAGTACCCTTATATCAAGAATTAGAACCATACAATTCGTGATTTAAAAATTTTTGAGCTTAAATCATTAGCGAGAACTTATGGTATAAGGTCAATTTACAAACTTATTAAAGACAATTTAATAACAAATATCAACAAGCAACTACCTTCGTAAATTTAAAGGAAATATTTTCAAGACTGATAATAGGTAGTTCATTAAATAATAATCCGTTTCAGAAGTTAGACAAAACTTTTTTCACTGAAGAAAATTATTTTAATAGTTCATTAGAAAAAACATCATAGGTTCATGAGTTGATAGATGTAATTCAATTTGAATTTTTTTATTATAAGATAAAAATACCGGTTAAATTAATTTATTTGAATTTGAAATAGTATATTCATCTTTTTTTATATGTATAGTCTCTCTGTTAAATTTTTATTTTACAATTTGATTCAATATTAATCAAATTTAACCCTTTTAAATACATTGATTCGAGACCTATTTTAAATTTATTATTATCATTGAATTCTGGATGTGGTAAACAAATAAAACCGTTTTTAACTTTTCAAGAGTGTAACTTTTCATTATATCGTAGTGAACATAAACGTTGATAATAACCGGCGAGATATTTATTTTTTACAATAATATATTAAACAATGTGGTTGTAAAACAATCGCCAATGAAAAAGTAGAGCATATTATATAAATTCACTATAAATTATCGATCTCAAAGTTTTAACTAAGAAATTCTTTGTGCACTGACATGTCGCATTACGCAAATATTATAATCACAAGCAAAAATAAGTATATTATCGTGAGTCACAATGACTCATTATATTCTATACGATTGTCACATTTCACGGAGTTAACACAGCAATTTAATTATTTCACTACGAATAGGTTAGGTTACGTAGTAATTATAATATACCGACCCTATAGTCTATACTATGTGTATAGCCCATACACTTGTCGAAACAAAAATTTAAATTTCTACAAAATAATACGGATTAAGAATTACTGAATATTTTATGGCACTGCATTTAACATTTAAATCCCATTGTTATGTAATATTATATTGTACCTTCCTGTGCATAGTTTATAATTCTCTGTAATATTTGTGGAGCACTAACAAAACCCATATTATATTCTTGAGGTGAAATAAATAAATTTAAAACACCTCGTGTTATAGGTATATCGTTGTGATGAATCATCGCCGTCAGAAGTACCATAACCCATAAATATTACGATCGCATCGTCCGCATCGCATAGGTAGCAATATTATTGAATATACGCCCGAAAACAACAATGTTGGCTTTTACTTCGCCGATAATCGACGCGATGCGTTCTCAAACTCAAACAACAATAATAGTATAATTGTTTTCCGCTTCCATTAACCACCCGTAAAACCAAACCACCTAGTATGTACATTGTACAATGCGACGAAAGACCGCGTAAAGAAATCTGTTCAGTTTGACAGATTCCCGAGACACTGAGTAAGCATTCTCATGCATACCTATATTGTGTGTACGTCTGCAAGAGTCTTGACCTTTGCAGAGTTTAAGTAAAACCACTGTTGATAACAACATGTCTACAAACGGTTTCGTGTTGGAAAAAATAGTGCAAACACGAAAAATACAGGGTTTCTGCCATACATACCTATAGTATCTTTCAAATTGTGCGTGACAAAAATGTTGGAGATCTTGTAAGAATCAACTTAATCCTCATAACTAAACCTTCAACATTAAAAATTTATTAAACTAAATTTAAAAAAACATGTATGTTATTTGCGCGGTCGTCTCTCTCATCTGTATCAGTAACCGCCTCACAGGCATACTTATTTCCGTGTGTTTCAGAGATGTAAGATCTGAGAGTCGCCAAATCGAGGCTTAAATGACTTTTTTTTTAAATAATACATTGTTTAATAGGTATGATTTAGGATATTTAAGATCGCAAAAAATAATTTTGGTTGTTAATATTATTATTATTGAAGTGAAACTTCTTTACGCAGGAAAAAAACGCGAACGCTTACGTCATGTGTTACTATAATAGTAACTATATAGAAAAATTATTATTATTATTATTATTATTTATTTGCAATTTTCATAATTGATCTCAGATCTGTTAAGTCCGTTTTCATTGATTTATGTGTGTCAACTGAAGATTATAAGACTAGATTTTGCATAACTAGTATTCTGATTCAGCACCTCTCGTAACTTTATTGCGAGACAAATTCAGTTTACAATTGAATAAAAATTTACAATTGATCCAACAATATCGACTACCAAATCAGGCACAATAATCGATGCAATTTTTACGCGATACATCGATAATGTTCAGTCGCAAATTTTCGTATTTCAGTTATCATATGCCAATCATAACTACTATACCGATTGAGCAAAACGATAGTCAATCATTATTACAATAAAAAAATCAAAAAAAAAAAATCCAAAAAATCTAATTTACATTGTTTCTTTTCTTTCTTTATTATCCTCATTACTCCAGTCTAACCATGTATTTCTTTCTTTTTCACTCACTCACGTGTACCGTTCAATAGAAGTTTCACTTCCCTCGCGCGTACTGGTAACACACACACATTTTATTCTATAAACCAGGGCTTAACAACGTTATAATAACGTTATATTTGACAAAAAACGATTGAAATTTGTAAACGTAATTATAACGGAAAACGATAAACATAAATAATTAAATAAAGCAAAACAAAACGTAACGTTTAACAAAATATATAATATATCATTAAGCAAAACATAACGCAAAACATTATTTATATATTGTAGTATACCATTAAAAAAAAATAATTAATTTAAATTTTAAATATTATTAAAACATTTTAAAATTTAATATTTAGGTATTAATAGAATAATTTTACGGCCAATAATAGCTAATATGTTGATGCCCTATTTCTCTGTTACTTTGAAACAGGTACGTATAAATGCGTTTAAAATTTAAATTCTGAAAAAAAAAACGCAAAAGTTGTATAACGTTTTAATTCTGAATAACGATAAACACAATAGTTGAATAACGTTTTAATTCTGAATAACGATAAACTCAAAATGTGTGTAACGTTTGTATTCAAAATAACGTAAAACAAAATTTTTTTTCAAATTCAAGCCCTGCTATCAACTGTATATAATGTGTAAATATGGTCCAAGTATAATACGAAGTAAACACTAAATCTAATATTAAGTCTATTTTATGTACAGTCGAGTCTCGATTACTCAAATTTCGAGGGAGGTAAAAATTATTTCGACTTGTGTATTTTTCGATTTACATAAATGTTACGTTTGATTGTATAGGAATTCCTCAGAGTAAAAAAAAAATTCGAGTTATTCAAGTTTTCGCGTTATCGACTCGTACGACCCGAATATTATCAAACGTATATTATTATATACGCTTGTATACGAAATAATAATATATGTATGTGTGTGCAGTGTGTGTAATATTGTAATAAATTTTTGTTTCATTTAGAGTCGGGAGGCTGTAAACGATAAATAAACGCATGTACACATAATACCTATATTGCAGCTTATATACACGCCTCCGCCTCCGACGTGTATACGTCGTGCGCGCGATAACTACGGTTAAACTTTACTCGTGTGAGCTTTGGCCTCGAGGACCGGTGCGCGACGTCATCCACGGACGTAAACACAATACAACCGAATGTGTTAGATGTATTTATTATTGTTGTTGTATTGAATCATAATATTCATAAACGTGCATAACGTAATAATATGTGGGTAACGCGTCGTAGTTCGTCTCGATAGAACGTGACCGGCGATAACCAAATGCGCGTTGTACAAAGAAAAAGAAAAAAAGTAGAACCGAATGTAAACACAGTGTGAACAAATAATTTAAAATAGGTCCACGCGGGCCGTGTAACAACAATAGAGAGGCCAACGGTGTCAGTTCTGCACACTCGCAGACGAAATTCATACATCGCGAGCCGTTCGGGACCAGGGCCGTGCCACCCTATTGTTCCACGTATGATTTCAACTATTCCGTTTGATACAGTATAATAATAACATTATAGGTACGGTTTTTTATGTATAACTGTACAATATATAATATATGTACACCTCATAGAGTCGTGTATGATGTATATATATATTATATCATTATAATATATTATCAGCTATTATTATACATAGTGCATAACAGGTACGCCTGTACGACGAACGACATCGCGATCTAAAATTTAACGTAGGTATTACAATTTTTTTTCTCTCGATAAATTATCATTGTTACCTGCATGTGCATAATGCAAAACAATTATTATTTAATTTATGTTAAATAAAATTATTACAATCAATTGTTATTATTTTATTTATATTATATTTTTGCGAGAAAACGTTTTTTCTTTCATTTTTATAACAGTTTAAGTTATTAGGTGTATTGAATGATGCGCGTCGTGTATAATAACAATATGTATGTAACATACATATTGTTAAAGACCTGTTTTTTAACTTTACATAATTTCCAGCTTTAGACTGAAGGATAATATAATGAGGATAGAATAATGATTGAAAGGAATACACACGGATTTAAGAGTCTTGACCGAAATCATATAGGAGGTCAACTTACTACTAACTATACAATTAACTTTGATGGGCAGATTCAAAGCCGACATGCACTGGTTGGTTTTTTAAATCCAAATGAAAATCACTGAGCGGTTTTATGCAAAAGTTATTCGACTAATGACGATACTTTACTTTTTTAATCTAGCTAACTTTTTAAATTCTTAACAAATTTTTGATACCTTTTACTTGGTCCTAGCGTACATTATGCTATAGCCGGTGCCAACTCGACGGACATATGACGGCAGTATACTTTAAATTCGATACAATTGATCGTAAAAGGACACTATATCATATAATATTCAATAATTACAAAATATTTACTTACATTTTCATTATTTTTAATTTTTCCTATCTAATAAATGATATCTTAATATATATATATATAAATAACTTTAAAATGTATAATAGCCATATAGTGCGCTCTCAATAATATAGCAAGTACTTACTCAATGTATTTAGATATTAGATGGAAAAAAAAGATATAAATAAGATTACCTATAAACAAATAAAAATTCTTATGAATTATGATGTATTTGTTCTGTAGCATAATAATATGTTTATTGCATTATGTATTATTTATTTGATTTTAGGCCCATGATTCATAAAGTTTAGATAACTGCTATTTATTTCGCTTATATTTTTATGTTTTAGCTATAGAAAGAAAGTCATACAATTGTTTTTTATTGACGACAACGTTACTGTACCCCATACATGTTATTTTTGAAACTTTAAAATATTTGAACGAAAAAAAATATAATGAACCATTGCCTATTGTCTTCGGTTACAATAGTTACAACATAGTCCATCAAAACTATAAATTTGCCTTAAATATTATAATTCTATTCTATTTGCGTATATAATTAATGGTATGTGTTTTATGTTCCTTAATAATAACACATAAAGTTTAGTATGTACATAATGGAATATCATGACTCACGAGTGTTAATATAGTATTATAGTAATAAAGTAGCTATAAAAAATAAGATAAAAATGATAAAATTATAAGTAATTATCCATTATTGTTAAATTAGGAATTGCATACGTTTAAGTTTTAAGGACCTCTTAAAATATCTCAAGACTCAAGAAATTGCACCTTTTGTTTTTTATACCTGTTGGCAGTTGTCATCGCACAATCATCTTTCAATGATATGAATTTATTTAAATAAACTATTTACATGATAAATAAATGTGAGTATATGTCTATACTCTACATTCTTTTATCGAACAGTACTCATTACCTATTTCTAAATCTAATAAGTTTTTAAAAAACTTTATTTTTTCATTATTTTCAGTCAAAATAAAACTTTTTTTTTTTAATTACTTATATTTTTTTAAATATTTGTTATGGTTATAATTTTAAAATTGTTTCTTTTTTTTAATGACAATACTCATTTTTGAAAATCATGTTCTAAAATAGAATATTTTTAAAAATTGAAATTTGAACGAAATGTTTATGAGTTATAAATTATAATTTATAACTATTTAAAGTTTAATTTGTGTATCGTGGAATGGTACCAGGATACCCCGCCAAATATTACTCCTCTCACTAAAACTTTAAATATTTATAATAGCAATAACTACTAATCCGAACATTCGAATTTAGATTTTTAAGCATAACATTTCTCCAAAAAATAATCTGACTCAGAATATGAATTTAAAAATGTATGTTGTCTTTCAAAAATGTATAATTTATATATATATATATAAATTTAAAATTATGTAAAAAAAATATTTTTACATGTGTGAATAGATTTTGAAATTATGTCTTGTTCGATAAAAAATCAATCAGTATATTATAATTTGAATGTGATCGGGACATGCTATTCTATAAAATATGTAAATGTGGAATTTAATAGTTTTTATTCGTGAATCAAGTTCTAACTGTGATAAGTATAGTTTTCTTTTGAATTTATTATATAGGTATGCATAATATGATTATTAATTAAATTATTTCATATAGTGCATTTTTACGTTTGGAATTCGATGCTCGCATAGAATGTGATAATTAGTCATATTTTATCTCTATAGTATATTTTTTATGCAAATAGTCATTTTTATGTACAAAGTCTATACCTTATACAGGTTTTAACTATTACCATTTAAACATACTATTATATTATTCTGCAGTTGTGCACACTAATACCTGTTTAATAATTACAACTTGTACAATCGTAACTAATCGTTTAAAAATTAAACTTTACATTATTTTGTATTGTAGACTGTAGTCAGGGAACATTATAATTTACAAGTAAGTACTCATTTAAATGTGTATTGATATAATCACATGCAGATCAAATGTCAGTAGTTGTACTTATATTGTTATTTTTAACTTAAACGTGCCGGTGGATAACAATCAGTTGGTTAATAATAATTAAATAATTAATAATTAATATATATTTTTTAATAACTCATCTTGAGTGTATTATACTCATCTCCTATACATAACAAAATACACAAACATATCGCACACCTTTACGTAAATAAATTATATAAATTTAAACTGAGGAAGTTTTGAGCTACCATGTTATATCTATAACTGCATGCAGTATAAGCATTAACAATAAAACAATACATCGTATTTAAGTACATATTAAACATCTATTATATATTTTATATATATTTTGTATATTGAACATCTATAAAACTATAAATATAAGATCAAACCATACCACAGTTTAAGGTATTTTAATATAATTATACATTGTACAACCATAGAACAAACTTACGCACTGTTTGGTAGTACAAATGTCTCCTGCAGGTAACGCCACCGAATACTCGGAGGCCGGTTTTTATATTGTGAATACGTTGTTTTTAATGTAAAATATCAAAAATTATATACATTTTTGTAGTTTTTAATATTATTACTTCAAAATTTAAAATTCAAACCACGTAAGAATTATTTTAAAGTAATTATTCTATTCAATTAGGTAACATTTAAAATAGTTTCAATTAAGGAAGTTTTATTATACATTTGTATAGTTATATATTTTAACAATGTTATGTACCTACACAATTATAAGAGTTTAGACTGCTTCGCTAATTTTTTTTGTTTTTTATTTTTTTCTCGTTTTGCGTTTTCTGTATCACATACAAAAAAGTATTCTTGATTGTAAATAAAAAATAATAATATTTTTGGTTAACACATTTTTATGTTCATCACATCCTACTAAGTTAATATTAAATTTGTCTGTCCTTAGCTCATCTAATACTAAAAATAATAAAAATTGTTTGTATTTTAGTTTTTACAATTGTAGCCGCACTCGGTTTTTACTAAACAGTCTTGTATATTAAGGCGCCTTTACGGCAAGAAGGCAGGCCACCCAAAGTGCTGCACTACCAACCAAATAAGTACAAAGAAATAATAAGAATAAATAGTATAATATATAAACCGTATCAATTATGAATGTTATAAAAAATATATAAATAATATGGTATGTGTAATAATAATTGAGTTGGTAGAAAATAGAGTGTATATAAATAAATGTAAATAATAATTGATTTTTTTTTGACAGTGAAAGTGTATAATTAATTAAATAAATGTAAATTGTAACAAAATAATATCAGGCCCCACAATGGCTCAGGTAATGAGAAACAATATAATTTTTAATAATGAATAATAAGTAATAGCCAGTCGGCTATACAAACAAATTACATATATAATATAACACAATTAATGGTCGACCAATACTCACATGTGGCTATGTCAGGTAATGCGCGCACCGGTTACGTAATAATAATTTAATACAATAAAAAAATGACAGCCGCGTACACGATCATAATAATAATCAAAATTTTTAATTTTAACCAGGTAGTTTTTACTTTTACTTTTCAAAAAATACCTGTAAGGTAGATTCTATAAAAACCTAAAACTTATTACTATTTCACTTTCACTGCTTCCCTAAGTTCATAAATGTAGGTACTTACAGAATATTTACTCAAACCCGTCCCTGATTCTCGTATTGAAATAATATCCTGCGGGTTAAAATGTTTCCTACATACTTTATATTTTTCTTTTAATTCCATATTTAGGGCTTTTTCCCATTCTCTTTTCAAGTACTTGGGAACACTAAATAAGGACTCATTATATTTTGTGTCACATGAAAATACACTATACACAATATACCTTCACAATATATTCTTTTTTTGTACTGTACAAAGTAACAATTTTCAGTATTCAAATACAAAAAAAGCATAAAATACTTTTATTCGAATATTTTTATTACAAGACTGCATAATTGGGTTGCAGTCTACACCAACATGGCCGGGTACACGACATGTGCAGTTGTGAATCGCTTAATACGAGTACCGTTTGTATAAGATAATAGAATAATTTATTATTTTGTTTAAATAAACAAAATAAACTGGTCAACGACGCGACTGTCAATTAATTTAAAGAAATTATAATTAAAACTAATTTTAATTTTTTTAATTTCAGAAATCTGTGGGTAGTATTTTATCTCTGCGCTCGCCAACGCCGTTCCCCTGACGATGTTCATATGTCGCGTTGGTATGTAGATATTATAAGTTATAACCGTCGACAACAAAGTGGTTTATCGTGCAAATTATTATAAATTAACCATTATCGCTTTAATAAAACAAACTTCGTGAGCTGCACCATTAACTTAGCTATTGAATACAGGAGGATTTTTTTATCAAACAACATTCATTATCTCAAAATTGAATTTCTTTTCTAAATTGAAGATCCCTAATGTTCTAAAATTGTAGAACTTTTCCATACTTTCACCATTATATTTATTAGGTAAACCAATATCAACTTTTGATTTTCAAATGACGACCTTTACTTAAAATTTCATAAATTAATAAGGCTATTTTTTTTATGAATAATTATCACATTCAAATTTTCATTTTTCGTTAATCCGTCAATGAGATTTACAAAAAAAAAAAAAATAGCTTTTCAAAGTTGGGTATAGTTTTGGGAAGTTAACTGGTCATAATAAAACTTATCAATTATAAAGACCAGAAGTTATATTATGTAATAAATTAGATATCGTTCGTCCCAAGGTATAGCGGTGATAATCTTGGTAGTTGGTACCAAGCATACGTACGCAACATCACTGTTGATGGACAACATTCTTTTTTTCTTTTTTATAAACTTTATTAAATATCATATTGTCTCTCATATTTCTGCAGTCTGATCCGCCTAAGTAATATTCCTACTTCTCTCATTTTATAATTGTAAATATTCAGCTCATTTTTTACCCATCATTTCTTTATTATATCTATTTCTTTTTTTACACCGAAATAAGTATAGTAAGTATAGCGGGGCCCTATTTAATGATTTGGCGCCCTTGGGCTACAACTATTTTAGCGCCCCTCCTTAAAGGCTAATTTTGAAAACTAATTCTATCTTACTACAATGAAAAACCTATATCTATCCACAATCACAATCACAGGAGGAAACGACCTCGTCAGTCGCAGAGGCCGCGGCACTGGAGGTAGAAATACCTATCAGGCTTGCCAGAATGTCGGAACAGCTGACAGCCAACTCCACAAGACCAGAAGATATGGAAAAATCCTGAATTGGACGAGGTAAGAAATGAAACTACTATAAATATAAAAAGAATTATTAATACACAGTGCACGTCGAAAAATATTGAGAGTAAAATTTTTCATAAAACATAAAATATTATACCATCATTAATAAAATTTAAAATTTAAAAATAATATATAATATTTATTTTTACTAGCTCTATGTCATGGAAAATGGTGCTAATATTCATTAAAAATATGCTCATGTTAAAATTTACTTTTAATTGGTTTAAGCTGTAGTTTTAAAAATTTTAATGCTAAAAACATACGTTTGTAAGTATCTTGTTTTTTATTAGGAAGAAGTATATAAACAGCTAGTATAATTTTTGAATAATTTATTCTATAAATAGTATGTAGGAGTTTAGGAAAATAATTGTAGGAAAATAATTATTATATTATATTATATATTATTATTATTATTAATTAGACAGAAAGTCTTAAACCGAGGTAGTAGGTTACCTAATCTTATTCAGGTTGAAAGAAAATGTTGTTGTAGTATGATAATATTTCACCATCAGCCATCAGGGATGCAGTAGCGGTTTTGTTTGAATTTTTTTAGTGAGGCAAATTTTGTATTACTTCCCCTCCCTTCATAATAATACTATTATACTACTAATATATTACCTTAACGTACGATGGTAATATAAGCATTAGTATGATTTATTTATTTTTTATATTTCAGTAAATATGGTTTTCAAGTTTTCAAACTTTTTAAAACTTTTTACATGGTTAAATGGGGTGTTTCAGCCATGCCCACAACCAGATATGGTGTGGTACATGGCTGGCACCGCAATGGCAGTTATAGCTGTGAGTATCACAATTTATAAATTTATTTATTTAATTATTTATTAATAACTTATCAATTTATTAATGTGTATTAATAGTAGTATTATGTTTATGTGTTATACCTATTGTAAAATGTATTTCTTTTTTATATTTCAGACCAAACTTAGTATAGAGAATTCTATAAGAAAGGTATGTATTCGGTTAATTACTATAATATAGTCTATGAAGTCCACTTTTGCACACACTTTTTAATTTATATTTATTATGAGCCACTATAAAATTTTATCATCATTTAAAAGTCCAGGACTATGGAGAATGTATTTCTAACTTGATGATACATTTAAATCAGAATTTTCATAATGCAGTTATGCAAAATATGAGTAGGTAGGTAATGATTTATGTATTCAAGAAATTAGTAATAATTCTCCAATAACCCCAAACCTTAAAACAACAGTAAAATTTAAAAGTGGCTCTAATAATATTCTTATTTGAATTTATTATTTTAATATAAACTATTAAACTATTTATAATAGGTATTTAACAATAAATAGGCTATAACACTATCATTTACCAAAGAGCAGATACAAGACAAAGGCAAAGGGGGCAATGCAATGACTGTTGATACAAAAACTATTTTATACATAAACTTGATTAAATATCATTGCTTCTCCCATTTCTGCAGTCTGATCTGCCTTTGTCTTTTACAAAATGTGTAATTTCAATATTTGGCATCTTACTATGTAAAACAATAATACTACTTAAAATTAAAATTTAAAATACATATTTTATTTTAATACTTTATATTGAAATTATGATTATGATTAATATG
>VUJU01005339.1:0-13882 GCA_009835225.1 Aphis craccivora
CGTAATAATGTGCCCGCTAATAGCTCTGAAGAGTATTACAAACTTAATATTTTTTTGCCATTTCTTGACCATATAAGAATACAGCTTTCTGATAGATTTCAGAAACACAAATTTTTGATAAAATCATTACAACAAATTATTCCGAGTAAATGTATACATTCCACTAGTGAAGAAATGAATGACTGTGTACAGTTTTATTCCCGGATATTGACAGAACCTACTGTTTTCAAGGCGGAATTTTCAATATGGAAATCAAAGTGGCTTAAAGAAGAGTCACGCCCTAATACAGCAATTGAAGGGCTTGACAATTGTAACATACTTTTATTTCCAAACATATGGAAACTTTTACAAGTCTTAGCCACTATACCTATGTCAACGGCGACACCAGAAAGAACATTTTCTTCTTTAAAAAGATTGAAAACGTATCTTAGGAACTCGACTGGTGAAACTCGTCTCAACGGATTAGCATTAATGTCAATACACAGGGAAATAAATGTTGATCCAGAAGAGGTGCTAAATCGGTTTGCAAAACAGTCGAGGAGAATGATGTTAATTTAAAAAATTCTGGTTTGTTGTGATAATGATATGGTTATATTAAATTTAAATTCTTAAAAATGATGTTGTAGTTTTATATTATAATGAAACCCCCCCCCCCAAAATGAATCCTGGATACGGCCATGAGGTATAGGTAACATATTATATATTATACGCAGATCGTACACTCTTATCGAGTATTAGTGTATTACCTATATTATTTATATTTATACATTGCATAAAATAAATCCGTCATCCGATAAACAAGATTAAATTAAACATAGAAATATTAATTGTAAAAATGTTAGGTAATTTTCTATATCTTTTTAGAACATCAAAGCATTTTTTGGGGTAATTTTTGATACCTTCTTTTTTAGGTCATCAACACCGTATCTTTATTTACAGTAAAAGTGCGTCGTTTTCAAAAGATCTTTTAAGTTCATAAAACTTAATAGTATTAGCTTAAATAACTTTAAGCACGCACTATACCTACGTGCACAACGTTATGAATATGATAATATATTGTACAACGAACTGACGAAGTACCCAGATAGGTATAATATATATATTAATATATATTATATTACGTCGAGAAAACAAATTAAGTACCAATAAAGTTGTTATATTTTAATATTTATTGCATAAAATAATTTAAAATTATATTTTATTGTCAGAGCTAGATACTATAAAATTATATTATTTATAATAATTAATAAGTAAAAGTAGGTACAATATATAAATTATATTATATAGAAGTTTTTATTTTATTAAGAAAATATCAAAAACTAGATTTTCACAATTTTGTTCTACATCTATTTGAATCTCAAATTTTTATGTTATTTGTTTAAAAAAAACTGTGAGAGCATGGATAAAAATTAATACCTACAGTATTTTCATTTTAAATTCTTAGTTGAATGTAATTGTTTTGCATAGAAGTGTGTTTTTATTTTAAATTTGTTGTGATGAAATCACTATGTGGAATAATAAAAATAATTTAATAATCGACTTTGAGGATGGCAGAAGTTTAGATATAGTTGGTACTTTGAGTAGGTCTAGAGAATAAATTCCCACATAATTTTCATAATGATCTAAAAAAAACATTATAAATTTATTCCACACAATTTTTTTCAAAAACAAATAACCGTAAATATTTGACATTTTTACTAAAAGTCTATATTAATATTTACTAGACATTGAATAATTTTCAACGTATTTTGGTTAGTTTGGAACTAACTATTGGGTAAAGCAACACAAAATCTTACACATTAATTTCTTATTATATTAAATTGTTTTAGAAATAATAAAAAAAAAATCATGTATTTGGTATGGAATAAGATTAGATTTTTTTTTTTTTTTTTTTTTATGATTTGTCAGAGAAGCAAAAATTATGATTGCACAGTTGTAACTTTATTTTTATGACTAAAACTTAAATAAAAATACATAAAACATAATAGGCTTTATACAAAAAAAAAAAAAACTACATATCTAATATATATAGTAAATTTGAAGTAAGTATAACATTGATTGAATTTTGCTAAGTATAAATAAAACTTCAATGGTAACAATCAACAAAAATTATTTCATTAAAAAAAAAAAATAATAATAAAACAAAACAAAATATAACAAATAATAATAAAAATAATAATGATGATAATAATTATAATTTAAAATTATTAAAATATAAATTATACTATTTTAATGAATGTTATAAAATTAGTGTATTTCCCATATCCAATTTTTATAACAA
This sequence comes from Aphis craccivora, assembly GCA_009835225.1. Classification (NCBI taxonomy): domain Eukaryota; kingdom Metazoa; phylum Arthropoda; class Insecta; order Hemiptera; family Aphididae; genus Aphis; species Aphis craccivora. Next base: position 2,282 of record VUJU01005339.1, read on the forward strand.
ATTAAAATTTTTAAATATTTTTTTAGCAAAACCAGCAACAAAGATAAGTATAAGTATATATCATAGGATTAATAAGTTACAAGTATGTTAATTTTTTCAACTGAGAAAGATAAATTGCACAAGTTATGTACCACATTTATTAAAACAATGTAGTATTAGGGATTGCATGAATCATAATTGCATATGTATTGTGTAATAACTTATAATCAAAAATCACTACCAGAAAGAAAAAAAATTATTATCTTCGCCACTGATTCTAAACCATATAAAGGATAAAAGAAAACAAACATAATATTCACAGTTTTTAAATCAAAGTATTTTATCTTACATAATATTCTAATATATCACAATTGTAGTGAACGAACAAACCAATTTCTAAGATATAATATAAGGACATTCCTGAAATATCAACGTGTTCGTATTGCATACCATCCGAGTTTTAAAACATATTTTAATATGACTTTGTAAACTGTGGACTCACTAATCACTATATACAGCATCTTATAATATAATTATTACAATTGAATATATTTAAGTTATTGTATAAAATTTAAAGAACATTACAGAAAAAATATAATACAATGATTATCATTTAATTTTAATTACCTATTTTAAAACACAGCATTTTATTGTCAATTGTTATTAAATATCACTATAAGTAGGCATTTAAGTTAAAATAAAGTTAACTTACACTTACACTTAAAATTAAAGTTACAAATAAAAAACAATAAAATATATGGTTTGTAATACAATAATATGTTACTAACGAAAAATACTAAAACCGAATATTATCTAATAAATTATTTGATACAATAATATTATATCATCACATTTTTATTATATTTATTGTCTCAGTTACTAACCCTGAGGTAATTTAAAGTAAACCAATTTACCTATAAGGGTTTATCAGAGTATTTTACCCTGCAAAAAAAGTATAATATGTAAATTACTTAGAATTTATTAATTATTTTTATATTCTTAGAATAATTGCAAAATCCCATACAAAACGTTATACATAAAAATTGTTAAGTGAATTACCTAATTGCTATGTATGTAACAATATACAGAAGTATACATTTATTATACAAAATAGGAAATTCTAACAAGTCAAGGAAATATGAAAAAAAACATCTAAACAAAAATCAAATTATAATCCAACATTTAAGTTTTAAAAATGTATGCCATTTATACTAATACTTTAATCATCTTTTTAGATTTCTAGAATAACAAAATATCTATAGAATATAAATTAATAGTTGTTCTATTAATTTAATTTAGTTAATAGCAAAATGTAAGACAAGAATATTTAAAAAAGATAAAATTATAGATTAATTTTGATGTATGATCAATAATAATAAAAACAATTAATTTACTATTAAATATTTGGTTACAAAATAAATAAAGGTAATTTTTTGTATACAGTTCATTTTAACATTAAGTTGCTATAATAATTAGTGGAATTATATGTAAGTCAAACATTAGTTCAAATGGAAGCACTACTAATAATAGTGAAATAAATTATAAAATATAATTTAGTAAACTGAAAATATTTTGAGAGAAATGATAATAAAAAAAAATATATTGTTATTTATATAGGTAAACAAATGATATGTGATTTATCAAAATATTTGATACATCAAAAAGGTATAAAGAACAGAAGTACAATAGCTTTGTTATATTTATTATAAAGCCAGGCTTGCCATTAACATAAAATCATTAAATTAGAATAATTTAACAATGTTGAATTTTTTCAACTACTATAATATTATTATAATAGAAACTTGTATGTATCCAGATAGCCTAATTATTATTAATTAGGAATAAGATAATCAGTTACTGTACATCTCTAATGATAAAAATTTGTTAATTAATTAGATTTAGGTTGAAATGATAGATACCTGCACAGTGCATATTATGTTATTTATGTGGACATCCCTCACAAACTTTTAAAAAAAATTGATATAGAAGATTTTATTATTTTATTTTTAATGATATTATTATTAGGTATTTATACATTATAATACTTAGTAAATTTTGATACAATGATATGTGATGGCATCATCAACCCCAGTATATTTTAAGTATATATTGTAATATACATAATATTATTATGATAGTATTCTCATACATACCAGTACAATATAATACCATCAATTACCAGTACTGATCCTGAATTCTAATACAGCAAAACTTGTAGCATATTTCTAATATCGATATATCTCATTGGCAACATTTTATTGGTAAATCTAGTTTATCTGGATAAACAAATTTCTAAAGTATTTCTTTTTAAATATTATTATGATTCAAAAAATAAAACAAAAATTGTCAATCTAATTAAAATAGCAACTTAAAGTATTCTGTACTAGTATCAAAAATTGGATTTTTTAATGACAATAATTATAATATTTACTTCTACAAGCTTTTTTTAAATACTTACATAGTTATATTTAATTATGAAAAGAAATGTATTAAGTTTTCATAATAAGAAAATATTTATAACATATCCTAAAGGAAGGAAAATAAATAAAAATTTGAAATTAATTAATCACCAATTTTTTGGAAGACCGGTTATATTAAATTATCAATTATGAAAAATATTGGTTATTATATTTTTAATCTAAATTAATACACTATATATAATGCATACATTATTATGCATATTACTCCATTATACTAAGTATATTAAAAAAATATTAATTATACTCTTGTATATGACTTTTAGATCTACTATTAAATTGAATTTAATCATTTATTTACTTCTTATTATCCCAGCATTATTTTAAATGTATAACAAAATAAATATTCTATTAAAACTTATTTTAAAACAAAAAATCATTCCTCATGATTTAAAATTAATTAAAGAAAATACTATGTATAATAACTCACTGACAACCATAGCACAATCAAAAACTGAATATTGTAAGAATAATTGTTTTGAGGTTATTACAGCAGAATGGGCACACCAGTTAAGGCCAGCATAAAAACTATAGGTACTCTATTCAACTACTCCGTTTATAACAACACAAGTAACTACTGTATGTGTATTATACAGCCAAGTGTGTTATCGTCTGCTGTCCAGTAATGAATTTATTTATAAATGGGTAAATCATAATTGTAAATACGTACATAAATAATATTGAAAGATATTCGTTGAACGTGGACCAATTGTAACTTTTGCAAAGAAGACGGTATGATTACAAACATTATTTTTAAACTAAAACTAGCAAGTATCTTCAATTAAAGGTATATTGGGATAAAACATATTTCAAATTGTGTAAATTATTCATAATTTTAGACGTTTATGCATATCAAAAGATAAATTAAATTGAAATAATTTTCAGTTTAGTATCCCATTATGTACTAACATTACGAGCAGCTCCCCCACAGCTTTTGCTGGCTCTGACACCAGTTGCCAATTAGTACTGGTGTTTAACCACTTCCTCATCAATCCGTGTTTTCTGCTGAGAGAACATTCATAAGCATCCACCAACACACAATGTCTACTAAAACCTAATTATGCTTCATAAACTATACATAACTATCATAATAAATAGTTGTTAAACAGAAATTTCTCAAATAAAAATAAAGTTATTGTCATTATATAAAATAGGAATTATGATTATCTTTGATGTCAAGAGAACGTCATGTCCATAAGTTGTCTATTATACATACATATAACATAGATAAATTTGATTTCAGCAGTTACAAAATTGTGTTGTCAACTTTTATTTAAGAATAAATTAAGCAATTATCAAATTTAAAGGAAACAAAAATGCCTGAAAATAATAATTTTTTTTCAATTTTTCAAATACTAAAATTTGATAAAATACTCATAATTTGCTTTGAATTAAAATGTAGTAAATATCTCATGAGAGAACATTAATTGTTAGATTATAGATACTACTTTATGTTTTTACCTATAGGTTTTATAATATGTCAATTCACTTCATTAAAGCTAACATAAAAATTAGAACTGTGAATACAAATTTACTAATTTGTCTGTTTGTAAGAAGACAACATAGGCAAGTGTGAAATTCTCTTAATTATTTTTACATTCTATTTTAAAATTTATTATAGTTACTTCGATAGTAACCAGTAAATCTAAGGGTTAAATATTTGGGGGTTTGCACCACTGTTATTAATCAAAATATTGAGATGCTAGTTTTTAAAAAAAAATCAAAAAATTAAAGATAAATTTCGTTTCCTCTAAAATAAAATTATAAAAGCAAAAAATATTACTATTACACAAATATTTAAACTTAAATATCTTATAAGCATATAATAAAACTAAAATTCAAATTAAATATGATTAAAACGGGAATACAAACCATAAAATATGACTAACCATAGTTATTATGAAACATAGTTTTTAGAAACAAAATCTTCATATTCTGAAATAAAAAAACACAAAATATATAGTAAAATATAAATAATATAGGTATTACATTAATAATTATTTGACATTTGTAATATCTGTGAAAATACAAATCAAATGCGATAAATGATAAGTAAGTGTATTGTTATATAACAGGGGAGGGGGTCAAACTTTTTTTGGTCACAATCTATTAAAAATATACTTCACCTTTAAGGTTCGACTTCCACAGAAATTTTTTTTTATTATTAAGAAACATATAGGGCGCGTGGTCCTAAAAATAAATTAAACATGATCGACTTTGAGATTGTCCGCGATCAACCGGTCGATCGCAATTGACTGTTTGACTGCCCCTGATATATAACGAATCATATGTAATTATATATTTACCTGTATTTGAACATTTTAGCTTTAATATTTGAGGTATAACTGCATCAATTTGAAAACTACCCAACAAACTAGAAAAGAATATTTCTTCTATGATGTTAGGTTGTAATGATCGTAAAGTTGGAAGTCGTAACAATAATATGGCTATACGGTGTTCATCGTTGCATTCTTTGATTAAATGCTGTTTCAATTCTTTGACAGCTTTTTCTTGAAGTTTGTATAACTGTTGTCTTTCAGAAGGATTGTCTATCAATAAAATATGAGTATCTAATGTTATGTACAATATTATCATTTAATATTAATTAGTTTATAATTCAACACTTAAATTTACCAGTGTTAAATAAGCATATTAATTTTAAATACGCGTATTCCACTTCATTCACTTCAATATTTTCCATTTCTGTAATATAATCTTGTATTCTATTGAGGTAATCAATAAGCTAAAAATACATATATATTAGTAATTATTTTTTTAATATAACTCAAGAAGTTATGCTTATGATTTTTATTTAAATTTGTCAGGAACTTAAAGTTAAAAAACTTGACTGACTTTTTAACACTTAATGTATATAAATACATAAAAAAAATGTAATTTTTCAGTTTGGGCTTATTATATTAGATATAAATGATATAATTATCAAGTTCCCAAAGTTTTCTTTAATAGAAAATTTCAATTGTTTTAACAAGCTTGCAATTATGTTGTCAATAAAGCCATATTAATATTGTTCAATGAATTTATAAATCCAACATTTCATTTTAATATTGATTATTTATATAGAATAAATTTAAAAATACAAAAAGTTTTTGAATCATTATTAATTTTGAAAAACTGTCTAAGTTTCTAGAAATTGAATGATTAATTGAATAAAATTTTATCATTCCAATAAATAAGGGTTATCTATTAAGTTATTTAATAATTGAAATAAAAAAATCAGTATTCGTTAAGAATCCTGATGAATAAGATTTTATGAAATGTATAGGCGGTCCCAGGAATTTACTTCAGGTGCAGCACATTTAATTATAGTATAGGTACACATAGGTATATACTATATACTAATATCCCAAATTCCCAATATCATTACCACACATATAAACACATACACGCGCACACAAATAAACATTTTACTCAATTTTCTTACTTGGAATTTTAAATTTAAATACTAATATATTAATATTATGTCAAATGATAAAAAAAAAACCGTGGAGGGTGGATGAAATATCAGGTGCAGCACAGGCTGTAGTGGCTGCACTTGTGAGACGGCTATGATTAAATGGTATTTGGAAATAATAAAATTATTTAGAGTAAGCCACGGTGAAAGTTAAATAAATAAAACTATTATTTATGAAGAGATATTTTTAAGAATAAATTTCAAATATATTATCAGTGATATGAAAAAAAAATAGAATGGTAGTTTGTTATAGAAGAACAAACTCACTTTCTTAAAAATTGGGGAAATATATAATTTTCCGCATTTTAGAAAATATATCCAATTTTACTGATATGTTAAAAAAAATGTACAGGATATGCAAAAACAAAATAGCAATCATGTAAAAAATTGACTGACAAAATATCAGGGCTAAATGTAAATTTAATTTAAAATTGTCCAGATCATCAAATAACTTATGTGTTATATTAATATTATTAATGCAAGAAGAGAAATCATTAGTCCAAATATCTACCATATTTTAAATAAGGGTACTTTGAATACATTTGAGAAGAATTTACCAAAAAAGTTCAACTATACATCTTATTCATTGTCAACATTAACAGTATTATAATTAATTACCTTAGAAATGTGTTTTGTGATTTTTTCAAAATCTCCAAAAATATTTAGGATTATTATTTATCAAATTGAATACATTAATTATTATTATTTTATTATTTATATAATTAGTATAGCCTCTTTTTCTCAATTTTTATATTTGTTTTGAAGTTTGATAATTTAAAATAATTAGAAAGATGTTTTGGTTTAAAAAAATCTAATTTCTTTAATTTCTTACCATTAATAACAACTTTTAACTAAAAGGCAAAAGCTAAGCTATAAAATAAAATAAAAAGGATTCAAAATATTAAATACTGGACAAAATCAGTTATGAAAAAATATCTGAATAAAATTAACTTATACTAGAATTAATATTGATATTCTCATAAAAATTACCCTACTTTATGGAGCCTATCTTAAAAATCATTTGCCAGTATAATTATGTTGTACAGATTCATTTTTTTTTTTTTTTGGTACATAATTCTAATATTTTATTACATTAACTACTTTTGTTTGGGCAGAATCAATGGCACTAAACCCTTCAGACCTAAGTATCAAAGATGAACCATCCAACTTGTTCGAATGTATGGGCGGGTTGGTGTTACTGCGTTAAAGGAAGGTGAGCAGTGGGCGGTGGTAAATTGGGTGAGTGCTGATTGCTGAATGTTTATACACTGTACATTGATGTAATATTTACAAATGAATGTAACTGACATGTATTAATGTTAACCTAATTTTTTATTTACATTATTTAAAGTATATTTAAACTAATTATAAGCTATTATATTTATACAAGAAATCTATTCACATCATACTATATTGACTTATTTAAAAAATAATAATAATAATAATACGTGAATAATATGATAAAAGTAATATTTTTGGGAAAAATTAGTTATTAATTAAATCTACCACATTAGTGATAACAATTATTATTGTATTTTTCAAGTGAGCATTACAACATAATAAGTAAATAATTTTAAATTAAGTATAGCATAATAGTTGATTTTAATTTTAATACCATAAAATAAAAATTAGATCAAATAATTAGTTAAATAAACTAATAATAATTTAGTGTCCTTAGAAATAAGATTTGAGAGACCATCACCACTCAAAATCCATTTCCATTTTTAATGATTATTGATTTATCATAAAATCCAAATTAAACACATTTATTACAGTGATTTACTCAATAATGAAGTACACTCAAAACTTACTAAACAGTAGATGAATTCCTCAACTTTAATTATTGATAATAAATTTAATATTGTTTTTATGTAGTTTAGATTTTATGAGTTTCTGTTTCAATTATTTGTGTGAGTGGATAGTTTTTAGATTCCATAACTTCTCCTTATAAAACTTAGTTTAATGTCACAAGGTAGACTTAATTTAATTTATTGAAAAAGTAATTTAATTTGGATTTCATCTTGTGAAAAAAATATGATTGCATACTAAAATCTACTATGATATTATATATATTGATATCTTCAACCAACGCATAAAAATAAGTGTAATATAAATAAAGTAAATAGAAATAAGAAAGAAATAACGTAAGTATATCACTAACACAAATTACACCTGTTCATGTAGACACAACTGCTATTATTATTAAATATAAAAATTAGTAATCAAAATTTGAAAAATAGTATGGTTGGGTATGTGTTACAATATCTATCTATTTTATCATGTTAAATTGCACAGAAAAAAACTATCAAAATAGTTTCCACCATAGCTGCAGTAGCAATATCATGTTAATATTCATAGAAAACCATTGTATTTATATTTCTAATGTAAATTTGACTTAATAAATTATATAATTACAATTAACAAATTTATTTATTTACCTCTTTAGCTTTGCTGGAGTTGGAAGTATTGTGAATTTCATCATTTTGTAAATGAGTTATCATAGAACTAAGTACTGGTATCAATGATAATGCTTGTGCGCATTGAGTTAAACCCAAGATAAATAATTGTGACCAAGAATTTTTTAGCAGACTTACTTGTACTTCAAATCTAAAACATTTATTTTAAATGATAAATACATTTATAAACTTTTAATCATTACAATAATAATAGTGAATCTTACGTTAGAAGTTGAAAAACTGGAAGACTCTGAACCCAATTTATAGACAGAAACAATAATCTTGAAGCACTTTCACAAATGAAATGTAAATTTAAGTAAGCATATTTAGGACTGGGTGATTGAAATGGGAAGTTAATATTTACAGTTGGCATTACATCTTCAGAAATATCTAAAACAATGTTACTTTGCACTTCAACCTCGTATGATGAATCGGTACCATTAGAATTTTGCTAAATATAGTAATATTATTTTAATTAATTAAAATATATTAAACAATAAATATTATATTTGATTGTTAAATCAATCAATGCAATAGCAAGTAACTGTATATATTACTTGAGTAGCATTTGTCATAGAATCCAATGTTAGTACTAATAAGCTTTTGTTGTCTTGATTAAATGGTTTAATATCCTGTTCATTATTTGGAGAATGGCTAACTGATGATTCTTCATCTTCAGCCATATAATAATCCATGTAGTTCTGATTTCTGATAGAAGAATCATTTTCATCTGAAAAAAAAGTTCTATTAAAAAAAAAATTTTTTGACAGTTGAAATCAACTGCAGCCCTCAATATTATTCTTAAAACTGATAAATATACTAAATTTTTAGAATTATCTGACAATATTAATAGCTAGCATATTACTTGATGTTTGTAGTAAATTCAATGCTGCCTGATCATTATACACAGAGCGATTTCCAGTATATGGTATTTCTGTTTTAATGTAATGCATATCGTTTTTGATAAATGGCATTTCATTTTTAATAAATGTATTATTTGCATATGAAAATGTAGGAATGTTATTATTGTCCGGGCTAGTTGACATATTATGAATGGATTCTATTCTATCTGTTACTGGTTTCCTTTCATGTTGCACAGCTAATAAAAAAAAATTAATTATAAACCACTTTGAAATTATATACATTTCATTAGTTTCAATGTACAATATACTATTCTATAACCAAATAATATAGTTTAAATATATTGGACACTATATATATACACACATAAATATTGAGATATTATGTTTAAGTAATATAATTATTTTAATATTTTTACAGTACCTACATAATTAAATAAATATAAAAAAAAAAAAAGCATAAATACACAAAAACATAAAAACTATTCAATTTGGTATGAAAAGAATTGATTATAAATGAGTTTGTTATCATTAAACTAATTTAAGAGCATTTGTCAGTTTTTATTTTTTCAATATTTTTAAATAATTAAGTTTAAAATAGGTGTCCACTATTTAGAAAAGTAGTAAAAATGTCTCAATAAATGTTCCCCAAACACCCGTGATTTGAAGGTTTCTGTCAGGAGAAATTTCACTGTATTTATAAATACTTACTATACTTTATTGAATACCTAATATTAATTTATAATAGTGAACATTTTTAACAAATTATATTTATGATATGCTTATTTGTGAAAAATGTCATGATATTAAATATATAGCTCTAGTAAAATCTTATAAAAAATAACTCATTAATTGACAATCTACAACTAATTAGTTAATACCTAAATATTTAACGTGATTATTTTTGATTTGTAAAATAAATATAATATTTCATCCTTACAATCACTTCTCATTCCCATAGATAAGCATTTTTGAAGACGGCAATATTGACAACGATTGCGGTGATTTTTAGTTACTTCACACATTTTGGTACCTCGACATTGATATCCTAGTTGCTTACGAATAGATCTTTTAAAAAAACCTTTACATCCTTCACAACTAATTGCTCCATAATGTCGACCTAAATAAATAAATACACTTTTATTAGATATCACAAAATATAAATATACTTATTACATGGATATAACTTAATTTAATAATTATTAGTCAACACACCTGATGCTCGATCTCCACAAACCACACATGATTCAACAGGTAAACAAAAGGAATGCATTTTTTCGTTGCCAATCATGTCGTCAATATTCATAATTGTGTAATCACTCCAACATTAAATGTTTGTTTTGTTAGGTCCCTAATTAAGATAATAAGCTGTAAAAACAAAAAAGTTTTATTTAAATATGGGTCATCTAAAAATTAAATGAATCTCACTATATAATTATTACAATTATTACTATAACATAGGTATCTACTAAAAAAGTATAAAAAAAAAAAATAGGTCACTAAATAATAATAGTATTTGTATTTTAAGATAGTTAGATACAATTTAAATTATTAAACAATTCAAAATTTAAAAAAATTAAATGCCTACTTTAGATATAAACCATTGAAATCTAATAGAGATACATAGTAGGTTTCATGTATAAAATATTAAATAAATATAACATAGAATGTATGAGATTACGTATTTTTAATTATATATTATCTAATATTTAAATTATATTAATTCCTATTAAGGTTTTGTAGAAAAGAATAATCAATTAAAAAACATTTTAAATATATATATGTAGCTATATGAATTAAATAAATTTGTTAGATCTTTTAAGTTAAAAAATACAGAACTATGATTCTAGTATCAATATAATCTCAATTAGATAATTGTAAAACCAAAACGTATATTTTATTATAAATAGGTAACTACTGATATATTATATTTTGGTTACATACATACAATTTAAAAGAAAAATGTAATTTAAATAAACACAAAAATATAAAATTTCAATGGGATCAATTAAATAGATATGAAATGTTCCAAAAATGAAAACAATGAAACAAAAAAAGTTTAGGTAGGTAAAATATTATAATATTTACAAAATACCTGGCATTGCAACTAGTAAACACATTATACTGTGCACTATAGTCTATGATATAATTGTTGTAGAATTAACTTCATAACAAATTAGAAAACAACACACTTTTTTTTTTAATGAGGACACAATAACAATTAGCACGAACAACAATTGATTGGCGTTTGTGGTTAACTGAAAAACCAAAATAATTTAAAGTGTCTGTAGTACCTCTTGGTCTGTGGATTCTTCAGGATGAACGCCATGGAAACAAAGAATTTTCCAGGTAAACCC
>VUJU01005340.1:0-14176 GCA_009835225.1 Aphis craccivora
TTTTTATAAAAACGTTGCTTTTTAACAATTTGAAACTATGTAAAAAAAATATTTTCAAAAACATGAATACTTTTTGAAATAATGAGTGTTTTACGCTTAATCAATCACCCTGTATAACACAGCAAATTTACAATTAGTAAAACATATGATATGCGGTTAGCTTCCATATTAGAAATATTTGGCAAATCCTCTCTATTTGAAGCAATATTGCTATGTTATATGCATGTAAAACAGAGGAAATAAGTGTAAATGTTATTTCTACTTAAAACCACATATTATAAGCCAACAAATTATAAAAAAATAAAAAAGTTCTACTTATAACAAATATTTTTTTATTTTTATTTTTAATAATCTAATAAATTATTATTTTATTAAATCAAGTTATTTTATCAATTTAAGTGTTTATAATGTCATATAAAAATGTAAACAATTTCTGAACACATTGTTGACAGTCGTTTTTTTTTTTTTTTTAATTTTAAAAAGTAAACTGTAAATTAACTCTTTTATTATATAAGAGTCTTGGTACATTATGTCTTAGCAGTATATTTTTTTTAATAGTAGATTCTAAATTTTCAATCACCAAAATTTAATGTAATATTGGATAAATATCTAATCAGTTGCCCAAAACTATGAAGTGACTAGCACATCTCTGTTAACATGTATCAATTCTGCACTTAGTTTGATACATTGTCTTCTAAAAGTAAATTTTATTCATATTGTTTGATGTTTACCATATAAACTGGTTTATGTTTTACAATAAGGAGATAACCACATTTATTTATGGTAGTTGTTTTGAAAGATTATGACATATGGTTTTGCAATGTGAGACATGATTGTTAATACATTTGCCCTAATTTTAATAATTAAATTTTAATAAAATAATAATGCATGAATGTTATTAAAACAACTAATAATGTTGACATTTTCTAAAAAAAATGTGTATACTCATGTTTAATTCTATTCCATAATAAATAATAAAGATATTAGGTAATTTGTATATTTAATGGTGTTGAAACAATTTAACATTTACGGATACTTATATTTTTAGTTAATTATTTTTAAAATAACTAACAGTTATTCAGTTTGAAAATTAGTATTAATGTATTTCAAATTATTTAAATTCCATCAGGTCAGCATAAATAAATAATGCTATAGGTAATAAAATATGTATATTGGTATACCTATATTAAAATAATTGTATATGGTTATAATATGTTATATCTTATATGACTCAAACCAATATCCTGTAAACATGACATTGGTTAAAAAAATATATACATAGGTATTTGAAATGTTCATTAAACTAAATTTTGATTTAATGTACCTATACAAATATACAATATACATATTTTAAGGCATAAAAATATTTATGTTAGCAAAATTAGAAATATTTATGTACTCATAGTGATCTAATAAATATTATTAGGTAGGTATATTTTATTTATGTCATAATACAACTTAAGTCTACAAACAACAAACCATTAAACAGTTTATGTTGAAATACACAGATATACAGAAACTGAAGGTAAATAATAATAAGATCGGACATATATAATATAGTAGTAGATATATTACGTATAATTAAACTATGTACAATAGTGTTATAAGGCATAATATAAATCAACGACTAACTGTGTATACGATATACCGACAAAACTACACAAGACATATTTTTTTTTTTGTAAATCTCGACGAGAATGGGATATATGCTATAGTATTTTTATTGAGTACCCAATCAAGTAGTCCCTCGATGTTATTTTTTTTGAACTCCTAATTTTTAGATACCTACCTACAAGCATTTTAGTATTATTCGTCTTATGATTTTATCTACTGATATATTTTATTTAGTTTTTCTACTCATTTTGAAAAGGTAAACAGTGTTGCTTACAATATATTTATAAAATATAGTATTATTTATACAGTTTGAATTTTAAAATGTATTTATAATAATAATAATAATAATAATAATCTGTTTAATAGGTACCTACGTAATATTTTATTAATATTTATCAAAGAATAATATTACTCAGGCACGTACACAAAAAAAAAATTTCAGAGGGGGGGTTCATAAAAAAATTTACAATAGTCAATATTTATCGATGAATGATGATATAAATAATCTACACAACTATTAATTTCCGGGGGGGGGGTTCAACCCAACCCCCCTTGTATACGTGCCTGATATTACTCTATGATATATTGATATATAGCCAATAGCCATATAGGTATCATTGCTTAGTAATTAGTATACCTATTATTATTATTATCACTACCTAATGATACAAATTATAAATTCCTAAGATCATAATATACTATAAAAAAAAATAGTAGGTGGATTATATACTAGTATATGATCTAAATTCTAAGGTAGGTAGGTACCTACCTAATTGTAGTTAGGTTCGATAATCGATTTGTTTTCGTTTTTCTTATTCATTTATTATTTGTTATTCAATAATTAATCGAAGTGTATAATAAAGTGGAACTTATATGGACTGAATGAGAAAAATGTCCTAGCATCTAGATATGATTTTAGGATCATATAGTAGGTATAGGTAGGGACTAATAAATTTAATTTCATATTGTGGAGTTGTGCTACCAATTTAAAAGAAGTCTTATAAATTCTCGTAAAAGTTGAAACATCGAAAAAAGCACCAGTTTTTCCTCTTAAGAAAAAGAGATTTTGTCAACTACCTAATTTACGGATTTAATTCCTGATGTACCTAGAGTGAAATGGTTATTGCGTTAGCCAAATTTCGAATTTTGTAAGATTTTTGCATCGTGTATCGTGTATGTACCTATTGTACCTAAGGTAGAAGGTAGAATACGTTTTACACTTTTACCTAATAGTTAATACCATATAATAATATAATTATTATATAATAATTTAATTATTCCAATAATATAAATGAAAAAAAATCGAAATGGACTGATTGGCTTGTATGAAGTAGAACAGTCTGGTAGATTTTTAAATTTTAGTATAGTAATTGTAGAGAATTTCTTAGGAATAGGAAAGTATGATAGTTTGTGTTACCTACAGTATTTGAGAGCATTTCGTTAAATTTTATCGAATATTAATAAATTGTGTGAACAGTATGATCGATTTCCTAGGTAAACTTTTGCTTATTTCGTCAGTAACTATATAGAAGACTGGTTATTTTTTTTTTGAGGTAGCTATTTCATAGGTACTAATATTCAGGGGTGGATCCAGAAATTTATCAAAGGGGTAATTCAATACGTAACGCTGAATATAACTATTATTTCTCACAAGACACAATGTAATAAATGTGTATATAATAAGCTCAAGGGAGGGGTAATTACCCTATTACCCCCCCTTGGATCCGCCACTGCTAATATTAACTGTGATAGAAAAAAAGACTCGAGGAGGAAGGCACATTTAACGAGAAAATCGAAAATATTTCTTACTTTTTTGCTTATAGAATAATACCTACAATGTGGCTGTAAGGGGATTTCTAAGTATTTAGTGAATACTAAATATAGATTCGATTTGTCTTAGTGGTATATGGTAATTATTAGCTAGGACACTGTTATATAGAAGGAAAATGTTTCAGTGGATTGGGGAGGGCATCTAGACTGTGTGCTTTGTAATAGTGTAATCACTGTAATGATTCAAATTTGTGGTAGGTACCTAAGTTAGAAAGCGTCCAAGCCTATCTTTTATCTACGATCCAAGCTTCAGTATGTTGTAATGGTGAATACCATTGTTGTTGCGGTGGTAATACCTAAAATTTTGCAGGATTGCTCGTCTTCGATGTATTAATGAAATAAAGAGGGTTTCTAAATTAATATAATTAGATCAAAAGAAACTTTCTTTGATGACAATTAGATTTCCAAGTCAAATGCTTAGATGATTGTATTTTATGTGAATAAAAAAGTTAACTGTAGTCTGTAACATCAATTCATCAACATTAGAAGTCGTTTTTAAATTAATTATTAAACCAACTTTTTTTAAACAGTTTAATATCGAGATAAAATTGACGTAGTAAAATGTATAGACCACAAAAAGAAAAACTAATAAATAATCTGACTATGGATCAGTGGTGGTTATAAGGGGGGGTGATAGGTGGTTCGACCCCCCCCCCTTGGACTCTTCTTTGATCATATTTTATGTTAGTACTTATATATATATATATATACTATTTATAATAATGCTCTGGGGGAGTTCCCCATTTTCGCCCTCCCCTTGAACATCATGTATAACCGCCACTGCTATGGATCTATCTACTGACCCACATCTCGTTAAAAAATGCTTTACATTTTAAATATTATATAATATATTATGTAGGTATATTTCCTACACCGAGCTACACCATAGAGTAATCTATTACTCTATATAGCCATATAGGCTATACTAACTCAAAAGTAAAAATAAAATGAAAACAAAATATTCTAACACGTGATTGACGTCAGCTGTTGCTGTCGCCTGTCGACGGTCGGTTTTAGAGTTTTTAAATTTTAGACACGAACTTAGTATGGGCCAAGGTATATAAATATGTAATATGCATTACTTGTACCTACATCTATAATTAATGTTAATCGTTATTTGTTATAATGTTATTGTTTATTGTAACTTATTAGTTATTATCGGGATCATAGAACAATACTTGTGTTATTATGGTAAATGCCAAATGGTTTAATGATTACGGACTGCCATTTAAGGCATGAACATAAAGTAATTACCTTCAACTTTATGGATATGAACTATAAATTATCGTGATAAACAAATGATAAAGCATCGGTCGAGTTCTTTTACTTTCACCAGTCGTAGAAAATGTTTTTAAATACTTTAAACATTCATTCATCATTGACTGGATAACAACGGCGTTAGTGTAGAAAACAATAATAAATACATAAAGTTATTTCAAGTGTGCTTTTCCGTAAGATCATTTTTGTTGAAAAACCGTGTCATTTGATTCCGAAATCCGATTAGTCCAATGCAAAAATTGATGAATGACATTATTATTATTATTTTAAGTTTTTTCTTTTTGACCTTGAAAAATATAAATCCGAAACGTTACGGAATTTCGTTGCCAACATAACCGGTGTCAACACGCACGAGGCCGATAATTGACAGGAGTACCCGTCCGCTGGACGTATACAATATACATTCCGGGGGTACTTGCTGTTTTGCTACTCATCAACTCATCTTTCAGACTTCAGTAGTTCAGTAGTCGGCACTCACGCTTCATGGTCAACGTTTGTCGTTATTCGCAGTACTCGTCTACGTCTAGTCGTCTCTTGCACTCGGTGACGGCGCAGGGTGTACACCGTTCACTGAACACTACGCGTACTCGTCCACTCGTATGTTCGTTGTTGACATCGGTTTCGGTAGCTTTCGATCAACAAATTCTTTCTCCGAGAAGACCATCACTCCCCAAACAGTCGAACGTCGACCATCCCCCGAGACGCGACTTTCCAGCCGGTACCTTGGCGGTCGGAGCTATTTCCTGGCACAGGTAAAGGATTAATCATTATTAGCGTTTTTAATCATAGCTAGTCAACGATAACGTTTAAGTCAAACTGGAAATAGTTGAGCCACTGTATAATTACAGTATTGTATGATTCCAGTGTCCCTTGTGTTGTGTTGCGTTTAGCGTTGGCTTGCCTTCTACGGTGTTTTCCATTCTATAGAAATTTGTTTGTTTATATGATATCAATAAGTCTGATATGTTACTTATTCTGTCAATTAGTTTTTTACTTGGTACCTATAATATATTACACTAGTCATTGGATTGTGATCATTTGAGAGACAAAAATATATGCTTTCCTGTGTTGTTTATCAATTTTTTTTGTTGATCAGTGTTGTTTGTCAGTCCGAAGTGATACTAGCTATTTACTTGTGAGTAATATAAAGGTATTATTTCCAGTAGTTAATATCCAGATCGTTTTTATATAGGAACCAATACAATTTCTTGTTTTTATGTTTACTAACATAAAATACTTAGGTAGGTATTATTGATTCAATTTTGTTTTTGTAATGAGTAGGTGCTTAATTTTTAACTTATAACAATTCTTACTATGTCTTTAATGATCAAGTCTTACATGTTTTTGAGATACACCACCAGTGCACATGTCAAATTTTTTCATTAGGTAGGTACCTAAATTTTATTTTATTTCTGATATAATGTTTTTATTATATTCCAACATGAATATTTTATTAAAAATATATTGTATTGATGACGGAGATGACGCTCCCCTATAAATCAAATAGGTAGATGCAAGTAACTCTAAGATTGAATTTATCAACAATGATACAAAACTCAAATTAGAGTCCAGCACATTGTAGGATTCTAATTAAATTTGGATGTCATCACTAAGTTAATGTAAACATTTACATGTCCATAATGGTATTTGTTATAAGTTATGACATATCATATAACAAGTTTTTCATAAACTTGTTTTAAGTATAAACATTATGTAATTAACTTATAATTGTTTCTCATTACCTTGGTGTTTATATTATTTTATCTTGTTTTACATAATATATTCAATATATTCAACTAGTATATAATAATCTTTGACTCTTTATAATCTTCTTAAGTAGTTTTATAGGTATTTTTTGTATTTAACAGCTATACAAATGTTTAGTTATAAGCGAGGTTATAAGTTAGTGTTACAAGACATTCATACTCAGCTTAGGTATACCTACCAATTGATATTTTATTTTAATTGGATTAAATAAAATTGAACTTTATCTCAATTACATTAATAATAATAATTTGTTGTATGGTTCTATATTTAAATTTTGTCTGTTTTTCATAAAATATTTATTAGTATTTCATCAAATCCAATTTTAAATGTTCATACCCATAGACCTATTAACTAGAACATACCTAATAATAATTCAAGTAAAATTTTAGTCTCACTAGGTACCTGTTATTTATAATATATACTTAATTTTATAAGTTGTATTTACAAATATTTCTGTATTATGAGCTTTAATTAGTCATAGTTGATTAGAAATATGAGTTATCTCATTGTCATTAAATCAGAGATTCCCTACCAAAGTGCATCAAACTTGATTTGGGGGGAAAAATCTATTTCTATTTCATATATAAAGCAATTATACATATTTTTTAAAATTCAAAATTATTTTATGAAAGATAAAGCACATGTGTTAAATGCATTAATGAATTTATTTTTTTTATATAAAATTTAGTAGTGCCTGTATATTATATATTTATATTTTTGGTTATATTTTGCTAAACAAACCTGAATAAGTTACCTATATAATATTAATATAAATGTATAATATACTACAGAATGCCTCCAGATGTTTAGATAATAGCCGGAATAATACCTTTAGGAGTCATGTGGTATAAGACATAAGTTAAAAAAGGTTGGGAACTTCTGTACCTATATTATATAGTAAGATATTATAAAGTACATATTAATTTGTGGGTCTGTTATTCTTATACTGTTGTGTTGAATGGTGAATATCTGACAATTTAAACGCCTTTTTTAATTTTTTTTATTCTATCTTCAGTTTTGTTTGGGATTAATATAATTATATGAAATTTATAGATAGTAAAAACTAAAAATTATAAATAACTAGGTATATATATATTACTAGGTATTTATATTTATTATAGGTATTATTTGAAATATAATAAATTGTTTGCAATAACACTTCTTCAGGCACCTTCTAAGGTTTGCCTTTTCCAGAATCAGTAATTTAAGGATGTTTTTAAAGGGTATTAGACTCTGTATTAGATATTAATCTTGAGATAAAACTTAACTTTGTTATTTAAATTTATAAGTTGATATTATCGTTTAACTTGTTCTACTGCCTATGTAAATAACGCTTATACTATGCTTATATTATAATCAAATATTTTACATAAGTACTATAAAAGAAAAATAGGCTCTGTACAATTTTTTATTGTGTTACATGTTTATAGGTTAGTTAATCATAATACAACTATTTTTCTTTGCTTCTTTGACAAATAACAATGAATACATATTAACCACAGTAAGTCAATGCCCTTTTGTCATGAATGATATTTTCCTTGGGCATTCTATTGCAATAAGATACTATACATTATATACATTTTAAATATCTTGCAGTATTTTATTTATAAATACTATATTGTTGACTTAATATAATAATAAGAGTATCTAATTTTCAATCAATTACTTTCTTTTATGAATAATTTTTTTTATTATCTATCTTATCAATTCAATTATTTAAATAAAAATTGTCTATCGAGATTATATTTTATATAATAACAATTTAATACAGATAAAATTTAAACAAATCGTTTAATTTTTATACCATACTCATGAAACATATTTTGTTTATTTCTTTAAAACTACATAAAAATTTCTGTTAGTCAATAATTTGTGATTTTTTTTTATAAAGATATGTTAGAATAAGCAGCTACTATCCTTTTATGGATTAGAACTATTTTGCTCTTGACATATTTATTGAACCTTGAATATCCTTTTTTGAACATATTTTCTTCAAATTTTGAATAATAGTTTATTTAATGTTTAAAAAATTGAATTTATCAAATTATAATATAAATGTAAGCTTTAGTCCATGAAATCGTCTTGTCCTTGAAATAACATAAGTACATTGTTTACCTTTATAGAACTAAGTATAGCAAAAATATCTCTTTTGTAATGTGTAACTATTATTAATAATAAATAACAATATCATTTTTATTGGTTGGATAAATTATTAAATGCAGTATTTCTATATTTCAGTTAAAACAATATTTTATAGATATGAGATATGACACTTCCAGTTTCCAGCTATGAAGAGCTGTTAGAAACAGTGCGCTGTCTTAATCAAGAAACCAGACAACTTCAAAGACAATTGGACACACCATTATTAGCTCAGCATTTACCTGCAGGTAAATTTTATTATTGCAGTATTAATAGAAGACAATAGTGATAAAAAAAAAACAAAAAAATTTTCAAGACAATACATTGATATTATATTTCTTAAAACTTAGTTGGTTTAAACGGAGGAATGCCATCAAGGGATATGTCGCCAAAAATGACTCTATCCCTAGAAAATAAAACTACTAGTGAACAGGTAGACATTTTTATTATTCATTTAATTGTAGCACACAAATCAACTTACAAGTTTTGTGTAAGAATGTTTAACATGGTGTCATCAAGTTGTTTACAAACTTCTGTTAAATAAATTAATACTTTCTTTTTATATGGTACTTATTTTTTCTATAAACCGTTATAGGCTTGTCAGGAAATTACTATCATTAAAATAATACATATAATATAGGTAGTTCTTAATATTATTGTTATTGTTTTTAAATGATCATAAATTCAGCCAACCATTAAACAATAATAACTTCAATGAATATTTTATAGTATTAACACTATTAACATCTAAGACTTTGTTATTTCACTCTTCATTAGTTTTGTTATAAATGCATTTAAATCTATAAAATTACATTATCAAATACATATTGCCTATTGTAATAATTCTTTATGAGCTACTTATTATTTTTTTACATCCCCAATTCATGCTATTTTTCAAATTTAACATTTATTATTTTTCAATTATATTTCCAACAAATTTGTAATACATTCAATTTAATCTTGTAAAATAATAGATTTTTACTAAAATTTTCATTACCAAAACTTAGAGGTTGCTTATAAATGTTTACCAGACTTAAAACTATTTAATTTAAACCCACACAAACCAAATCATGAAATTCTAAAATTCAATTCCAAAGTCAATTCTCATTAAATATCCATCTTTTGCCATACTTCCCGGAAATGTTAGGAGTCTTAAAAATATATAGCTTAAAGGTAGTCTCTAAAAAATGACAACATATTATTTCTATAATACTACTAAGTCGTTATAGTATAAAAAATGTCCTTTTATTATTACCTTTTGTAATTGTATATTATTGTAATTTTTGAACATTATAATTATTTTCAAGATATTATATTTTATAATTTTGTATAATTAAACAAAAAAAATAATTACATTCAATAATTTACTTTGACCCGAGTGTACTTTTTAGGTTATATTACTATTAAAAATAAGATTGGTTAAATGACAATGTTATTTTATGAGCTCAACTATTTAACTATATTCACTTAGTTGAAACAGTAATTGATTTTTTAACATAAAAAAATAAATAAATGGATAGTTAAAACTAAATAATTTGTAATTTTAGTAACTATTTGAAAATTAAAATTTGTAATTAAATGCAAAACCAATATATTTTCTTTAGTTATTAAAAAGTATATTTTTGTATGTAAGAAAAGAAACTTTAATTTATTATTTTACCAGTGTTGTGGGAAACAAAAAGAAAAGTGTCTCTCTCTGGGGGTGAAATGTACCATGACCATACACAGCTGATTGCCACTCCCCTTCAATTCACCCTAGTTACAATATTGATCACAATATAGAAACCTTTATACGCAATATACCTTGACAGTTTGTCACTAATACTATTTCATGTTCTCATTAATAACACTTTATTAAAGTAATTTTTATTACATTTGAATAAAGTGATTACATTTCTTTTTTTCATTTAAATTGAAAATTAAAATAATGCATTCTAATCGGCAATCTAGACTTCCTGTTCGTTCTTCCTCATCATCTCGTTCTTCTCGTGTAACTCCATCACCTAGCTTAGATCACGTAAGGTCTCTATCCAATCCTCCTAGAACTCGTTGGAGCGCTACTACTAAGAATGATAATGAACATATTCTAAATAATAACAACAATCAAATCTCAGAAAATTTTAGTTTTGGTAAAATAGATTTTAATGACGGACAAAATAATAATATATTATCAAGCAAGTAAGTTTACAACACTTTACTTTTTAGATATAAATTTTGAATAATCACAACATAATTTATTTCAAATTATTTTCCATATATTCATATTACTTAAGGCACTCTATATCTAAAAATCAATATCAGTATTTGACACCATGTAATGTTGAAGACAATAGACGAGCTAATAATTGGTCATTAACACAGTCATTTTATGATAATAAACATAATGCTAAACATTCTTACAATAATAACAGTCACCTCAAAATCATAAATGAGGTTAGCATAAGGAGATTTGACTTTAATATAAAAGTATAAATACTTTTATGTGTTTAAAAAATTGTATCTATTTGTAGAATCAACATGTAGATAAAGAAAAAAGATCCATGGCTGAAGATAAAGAAGAAGATGAAGCTAAAATATCTCCTGATGTAAGTTGGGAAAATTGTGCATCATGAAAAAAAAAAACCGGAGTGTAATGAATTTATATTTTAATCGTTTTTAATTATTTATTTGAAGGGTTGTTTACCTACACCTCCTGGTATCTTAGCTGACAAAAAATTTAATATGTGGCACAGCGTAGGACCCACAAACTTGTCTTCAGATTCATCCTTATTACGATCTCAAACTTCATCTTTAGAATGTGAGAAAGGTCTATCAATGAGATCTAGTAGTCAACAACAGTTAGGAGCTAAAGTAGAAATTGTTTATAATCTCTTGTCATTATTGGAAAACAACAATTCACTACAATCTTCATATCAGTCAGTCTCAGTTCTTTTGGCTATGAGCAAATCACCTGATTGTTGTGCAGCAATGAGACAAACAGGTAACGTGTTTTCTAATTTAATTGTATTTTGTGTGTTATTTTATAACTGTTATTAATTAAATTAAAATATTTGAACCATATATTGTCAATAATAGGTTGTGTTCCATTACTTGTGCAAATTGTTCATGACATGAATGCTGACATTGTAGTTCGTCATAATGCTAGCCAAGCATTAAAAAATATTGTAACTTTTAATCAAGATGAAAAACAAGGTCGTCGAGAGTCTCGTGTTTATAAGTTATTGGAAAGCATGAGAGAATACTGTGATACACCAGTTGTTGTACTTAAACAATTAGATATTAGCAAACACCCCATTACAGCTATTGCAGCATTAATGAAGTTATCTTTTGATAGTCAACATCGATTTGCTATGTGTTTATTAGGTATATATATATACAATAGATATAGTTATACATTTAAATTAGTTATATATATATATATAGGCATATATTTTTTTTAAGGTGCAATCTATACTGTTACTAGACTGATTCAAGTTGATCATGAAGTTCACGGGAGTGAACCAGATTTAGAATCTAATTCAGAATGTGTAACCTTAAGACGATATGCTGGCATGGCTTTAACCAATTTAACTTTTGGTGATGCTACTACCAAAACACTTTTATGCTCTTTTAAACAATTCCTCAAAGTTTTAATTATACAATTACAAATACAGTGTGAAGATCTCAGACAGGTATTTCCTCGTTGAAAATTAAATTTAAATTAATTATACATATTTTACTGAATCATGTATCTATGTATTTTGTATAGGTCACAGCAAGTGTATTACGAAATTTATCTTGGAGAGCTGATCCACAAAGTAAAGAAATTTTGCGTGATGTAGGAGCAGTTAAAGCGCTTATGGAAGCTTCAATGAAAGCAAATAAAGAAACAACAATGAAATCATTCTTGTCTGCTCTTTGGAATTTCTCTGCTCACTCTCCTGAAAACAAAGTATAATATATAATTACATTTATAAAATTGTAAGATAGTTTAATTATAAATATCATTTTTTTATGTAGGAAGAAATATGCAAAGTTGAAGGAGCTATTGAATTTTTGATTAAAACATTAAGTGGAACAGGTCCTTTAAAATCAGTTACAATAATAGAAAATGCTGGAGGAATATTGAGGAATATTTCATGTGTTATAGCTTCTCATGAAGAATATCGGTAATTATTAACTTATTTCATTCATTATATTATAAAAGTGTTCCAATTGAAAATCCTTAGATTCATAACTAATGTTCCTCCTTTATCTTAAACCACACCCTTCACACAGATCTCCACATTTCTAAGTCACTAGAATAGTCAAGCTAAATTACTCTAAATTCAGAAATCACCTTCAAAATCACACTAAGCCTCTTGTTAGAAAACTACTATCTATCTTCATTATACTTATTATACTTTTTAATGTATATATTATAATTAATTCTAGATTAAAAATAAAAATAAAAAAATATATTAAATAATAATATATTAAATTCTGTACATTTTTAACAGTGATATCTTAAGACATCATAATGTACTTGAAATGTTAATGCAACAGTTACAATCTCCAAGCTTAACAATTGTGAGTAATGCATGTGGAACCATTTGGAATTTATCAGCTCGTAATATTCGTGATCAAACAACAATGATAAATTTGGGTATTATACCTATGTTACGGTCATTAATTCATTCTAAACATAAGATGATTGCAACTGGATCGTCAGCTGCACTTAATAACCTTATGAATGCTATGCCTGCATATAATTCTGAACAAGGTTTGATAAAATGATAAATATATTATAATTTATAATACATATTATAAGAAAAACAGATTTAGTATTTTTTAAATGTTATTTAGATTTGAACACAAATCATGAGGATAATTCAATGAAGAGTACTTTGGCTAATTCTAATACATATTTAAAAGATTTTGGCAAAGAAATACAAACTGAAGCAGTTAGTGATGATTTCAAAACTACTGAGTATGTTGTTTTTGATTTTTGATAATAATGTTTTAGTTGTTGAATTTATTTTAACATAATTTTATTTTAGGGTACCAAATGTGACAACAATTTCACAACAATCTTATGATATTATTAAAATGAACAAAAATAATACGAAAACTGAAGTTGAGAGTGAAAAATTAGAACTTTCTGCCATAGATTGTTCTGAAGATTCTATTCAGCGATTAGAAAGTAATATCAGTTTTGAAGAAAAAGTCAAAAAATCCTCTAATGGGTATGCTGAGACATCACTGGACGAAGCAACTAATTATAGTTTGTTATGTGAAGATGATGATAATGGAGAAAAAGTATTAACCGGTGACACAACACAAACTTATTGTACAGAAGGCACCCCTTATAATTTTTCTAATGCAGCATCATATACAGATTTAAGGAAATGTGGCATAGATGACAAGGTAATTCAAATAGAAGGTTATTTATTTTTAATATTACAATCACTTATAAGTAATAACTATATATTTCTAAAAATATATAGGTAGTTAAACATTACATTTTTTAGATTCTGAACGAAGTGAAGAATGTATTGATTTTACAATGATGTGTGTTTTTTTTTTTTTT
>VUJU01005341.1:0-14165 GCA_009835225.1 Aphis craccivora
CAGTATGGAAAACAGTATGAATTAATGATATTCATTACAGTAGATAATTGACAAATATACTTTCCAGGGTTATCAAATACAGAAATCATTTCACTAATTGTACTCTGTGGCATAGATGAAAATACATGTGAATTACTATTGCTTTCATATACATTTGGATTGTTCATGTGTCCTGATTCGGACATCTGAGAATTGCCTTCAATATTTTGAAGTGTATTTATCACATCTGTAAATAATTCATTACTTAATTTAAAATGAAATCATTTTATATTTTTTATTTTATGCATTAAGATAGTAAGTACATACATGGTATGCTGCAATTACTAATATTGCTATTAGATACAGCTGCAGGCTCACCAGAGATACAATTTGAGTTCAAATCATTGCTGTATTGATTATAAACAATACTTTTACTTTGACTTTTACTGGACTTTTTAGAAGGATTAATACTATGGCCAATTTTTATAGGAGAATCACATATGTCTAAAAATTAAATTTCATGGGTTAACTTATTTTATTGAATTTATATAAAATATTAAGCATTCATCTACCACTGTCAGTATCTTCATTGTTATTTTTTAATCCTTTTCTTTTCCTTTTTCCTCGCCCAAGACTTCTTTCAGATTCTGATAAAAATATTTCTCTTTCTTTTTGTACTGCTTTATCATATGAATCTATATATATTTAAAAATTATGCAAAACAATAAGGTAAACGGAAATCACAATAAAACATACCATAACTTTCACCAATAATATTTACTGGGAAAGATGACCAGTCTACGTTTGGTTCATCTGCTTTTATTATCATTAAAGCAGTAACTCTTTGTTTACTTGGCCATCGACAGAAATCACCTGTACGGGTACTAAAGGTCCAATTACTTGGAATAACAGAATATTTATTTTCATCTTCAAAAAATCCTATTTTCCACTGAAAATATTAAAATAAAATAAATAATTATGTGCATAGTTTGCCTGTATATCTAAAAAGAATTAATTTAACTGTCAAAGACTGAAGACAACTATTTATTTGAGTATTCTTTGTTATCCTAGTAATCCTACATTATGTGTTTACTAGATAAGTACTTAACTTAAAAATAAATGGTTTTCACAAAATTACTTTTCACCATAACTTTTCAAATGTTGAATTAGGTAGGTACCTACATAGGTACTTAGGTTAGGTTAGTTAGGCATTGTTAAAAAAAAAATAAATTTAATATTTACTTATAGGTATAATAGTTATTCGTTCTATAGTTTTTATTTGAATCGTACCTAGGTATTTTAAAAGTTTTATATATGCAGGGTTGTAAAATATTAAATAGGTATCTACTTGGTATACCTATACTCAGATTCATAGGTGTCAATATGTCATACAAAGAGGACTGATTCAGTAAAAGAATCTGTAGAAGACCTAGGTGTATATTGATTACTGTCATTACTGATTAGGTATTAAGCATTAAATAATATGTAAAAACATATTTTGTAAAACATCTTTCTTTGGACATTTTATTTTATATACCTATATCTATATTACTTAACATAATTTTTCAATACTTCCATCACTCTCCTTCGAGGTGTAAAGGCCTCTTCAGAAATGAGGAAATTTACCTATACCTGTGTTAATGTCACTATACACTGCAGCGGTGACGGTAAAATTCTATTGTCTTGGCGATTGTGCCAGGCTTCATTTTATATCTATGGTTGCAGTGTGTGCTGAGTGGTGATTGTGGGGGTCCTTTACATGTATGATTTAAAATATTATCTGTTATAATTTTTAATTACCTGTTTAATTACTGGATCCATTTGTTATTTTCGATAAGTATACTGTACTCAAACACGGTGATCAGTGATTAAGAATCCGGAGTTGTGACTTGTGAGACATAAAACGAATTTGTAACAATATAATATTCTGAAACGAGTGAAACGCAACTACGCAAGTACGCACCGTGCTAACAAGTAAAAACAATAATAATAACATACTGGTTATTACCAAATAAGTCGAATAAAAACAACCGAAAATAGCGGTAATGATAAATGATAATATATTAATAATACTTAAACAACCTATCTTATAAATATCATGCTGTTATTATTGTACTGCGATAATGAGATGTGTATGTGACTTCCAAAAGAAGTTAGAGAATTAATATTACTTATAATTAAATTTATAAATACCATTTACTATTTTTATTATTTAAAAATACCCAAGTACAATATATAACAAGATTTGCGACAACCTGAAGACGTTGTATTATAAATCTTATTATTAATGGGATGTTATGTTGTGAACTTCGAATAATTAAACCTCTCTATAACTTAAAAATTTAAGATAATATGAAACTTTTATTTTGCACACAATATTGACTTCCTTGAGAAGTTAAATTCAAAATAAATATAATTTGTACTTCTATGCGAGATACATTTTAGGACTTCTCATAGTCAACATAATTATTATATCTCTTATATACAACATCCTTAATAATTATTTTAAAATGTATCGTTAATTAACTATAGAAGTAAAATTGTGAGGTTACAATTAAGACTTAAAATCACTATCGCTGAGAACTAATGTTCATCATTTTGCACACAGGGTACCTACTCATCTGAAACATTTACTATTTTCTCACATTTACATATGGATTAGATTTACTTTGCAGGAGTGAGTAATACGCATTCCACAATATATTTTACACTTTTATTTTTCGAAACGAATACGTTATACTCGTCCCTATAAGCAGGGCCCTCACAAGCTCACAAGGGGGGATTTGATGGATCTTAAGTACAGGGGCCCTGCTATTTTAAGGGCCCGTGGGTCTGTTGAAATTTATTTGTAATTTTTGAAATTTTAGCAGAAATACTTATTTTATATTAAATAGGTATTAGATAATATTGTAAAATAACATTTTATGAAATATATACATAGTATTTGATTAATGATAGTTAATTTAATATTTAACCATTGATTGTGCTGAGCTCAAAGCCTGCAAAATAAATTTTTAACTTAAAAAAAAAAAATATTAAATATAAATTAAAATATACTTGTTTTTTTCTTTTTTAATTTAGATAATATTGTAAAAAAAAAAAATCCCTACAAATTTTATTCTGTCTTAATAGTGAATACCTATTGAATTTGAATTGGTATAATTAAAAAACAAATATTATTCCAAAAATTATTGTATAGATGGTAAATTGTATTTTTGGAAGTTTTATAAAGGGCCCGGATAATCATTTATTACATGTTCCCGAAGTTGTATGTGGGGGCCCTGCGGCTATAAGTTGTCAAGTTTTTGTACGTATATTTTTTATATTTTATTTATTCAATAATATTTTCAATACATTTACATTATTAATACAATTTTAAGTTATTGTCTATATTTCATAGACTCATAAATGAATAGGTAACAATAATAGATTATAATAAATAATTAATATAAAAATATAATGCTATCATAATAATTGATTATAATAAATGCAATTTTTTCCTCAAAACTTAATTCCATTTTCCTATTATTAATAGCAAAATAAATTGCTACAATAGAAATTTAAATATATAATAACTAAAATATATACTTAGTATTATAATCTGACTGACCGTCTTCGCTCAGAATCGTTTTTCGTTTACAACGATTCATCATTAAATTCAAATTTAACTCGTACATTGCAGTGACTAACTCAATAATTAACTCAATTTCGAAATACACTCGACACCTAATAATAATATAGCAGTACAGTTACCTACTTTCCCTCTTTTTTATTTTTGTTTGATTAATATATTTAAATGACCACATGTAGGTACCTAAATAATAAATTATAAGTAAATTTTTACTTTTTACAATGATTACTACTGATAGATATATTGCAATAAAAGGGTGAGTACATAAAATAATTCTTTTGGGCTATCTATTCAATATACAAGCCTTTTCAACGTCATTCATTATATCCTACTCATTGTACTTATTATTAATAAATCATAGTTGACCGTTGAAGTCATTATGAAAAATAAATACTATAAAAATGGTGAATTTTAAAAAATTCGTTGTCATATTATACATTATAACCAAGGTTATTTAGACAAAAGTAGTTTAGTAATTGCATGTATGTTTATTTCAAACATGTGATTAAGTACTAAAAATTAATAATATGTTTGACAATTATGACTCACGAACCTATATGACTTTTAGGTCCTAAAATATAAAGCAAGTAGAGTTAGAAATTAATCTTGTTAAATTGTATTTATCACGTTTTAATTGTTCTTAAAGGAATCGTGTAAAATAAATCTATCAATATGGTTAGTTCATTTTGTTTCAAATAAACAAAACATATTATTTTACTTTTAATATATTCTTGTATCATTGTATCTACCTAACATAACCATCGGTAAAGATTTAAAAGACGTCGTACCTGCATGATGTTCTCCGTCTCATACACCAATGAAATAGCGAATCGACTTAAAAACCCTACGTAGGACCATAATTTTAACTTTAAATTTGTATAATAGGTCACAATTCACTCTTATGTCAAAACTAACAAAACAATGTTGAAACTGGTTAACGACAATTTGCTATATCGTATACGTGTGTAAGACGGATGAGACAACACATGTTGGTACGAAGTCCTCTTAAACAGTTGAGCTTTTAAGTTTTAATTTAAACGTATGTAAAATCTAATCTTCCGTTGAAAATTATACTAAATAGGTATCTACGGTTTAGTACGTATGTTAAATATGATGGTCGATTCTAGTATTGGCAATGTACTGATCTGGACATAAGTGAAACGTTCCTGACCAAGTCACTTCCGACCGAATTTAAAATATAAAACTGTCAAACCAGTGTAATATATTTTATTCGTAATGAGGTACAATAATCATATAGCGGAGTGGATATATTATAATATTATATTAATTGTAAATCATATACAATCTGTAAGTTCCATAACTTATGTCACATAGATTTCCAACCTAAGTGCCGCGAACTTTATTTAGGGTTCCACAAAATTATTTGAAATATATTTTTTATATATTTTATTCATGCAATAATAATAAAAAATAAAAGTATATAGTTAATTTTGAATATACAAATTTATTTTATAAAATATAATATGTGTATACAGCATAATATCTACAATATGTCACTACTTATTTTTATACTTATGCACTGATAAATAAAACCGAAGTACTCTCTGGATTTTTAGAAAATAACTAAGGATGCCGTGAGTCAAAAAAGGTTTGGAACCTCTGCTTTATGATATGGCTGTATCAGTAACCAAATGTACAGTAGGTTTAAACTTCTACACCTACATGAATAAAATTTTTACCTATATCATCATTAAATGTAAACTCCTACACTAATAACATCTTTTAAATTTTTACCTGAAAATCTAAGATACTGTAATCTCTTACAAAGACATTTTTCCCTTAAAAAAAATAGGGTAATATTACTTTAATACACGATTTTGAAGTTAAAAAGCTCAAAAAGCTAAAAATGATCATACCTTATGAAAATAATAAGTATATATATCATACAAACACATTTATTCGTGAACGTTTTGAAAGATGTACATACCAAAACATATATTAAAATTAGAAGCAGTCATATAACACAACGCAAATAGACAAAAACAATTTCAAAATATCAATTTATACTTGCTCAAAAAAATAAATATATACCTACGAGGAGAAATTTCACGTTTAGAGTTTATCTCCAAAGTATGCCACAAAAATAAACGTAAATAATTATGACTATTGCAATTTTTGTTTTATGAATTAATACATAAGACTGATATTTTTACAGGAATACGAGCGGTGTTTATTTTTATTTTAGTCCTTTTTTATCATATTTTGTAGGAGTTAACACTATATTTTATTGGAGTTATTTATTTTTTTAGTTTAATTATAATACAATATATAGTTTTGAAGAATCTGAAAATATGATTCGAAACATTTCCAGAATATGGTCCAATATTCTCTTAATAAATTCTCCATAATTAATTACTAAGAAATACAAAGGATAATTCTTTTATTGCTTTGCCAGGTTAAATCAGGTGCAAGGACCTGATAAGTATGGACTAATTTTATTTAGATAAATTGTATATTTTATAAACAAACTTTTTTATTCAATCCATAAAACAAAATAGTTATAGCGCCGATAACTATTATTTATAATTTTTTTGTTTATATAATAGGGACCGGTGAAATTTGATCTCGGTTGTTTGCGGAAGGCGCCTTCGTGTACGGGTGTGAAGTCGGGGTACTAAAGCTAGAGGACTATTTTCTCCGACAAATTGTGATAAAAGAAACATTGAATGCAATATTGCATTTCAATATATTTCAAGAGACCGACATTTATTATATAAGTCTAATGTACTGCAGAACACGGTGCTTTCTTTCCATAATTTCTGTAGGTATTTATACTTTGTTTTTAAAGTTTATTCCTTCGGATGACTATTTTGAAATTATTGATGCAATAAATTCATAATAATATTACAAATTAATTTATTAAATTTTTAAACTAAAAATATATTAAAATATTGTTCAGTAAGAAAAAATAAATTAGACATTGAATTTAATTATTGTAATTTTTAATGCTTTATAAGTTGTGAGATAATCAACTATAAATCAACTATATTACGAGTTATGACGACTATGTAATAAGTATCTGTATTTTATCATTGAATTGATGCACAAAATGCATAATAATTAAAGTATCGATATTTTATTTATAAAGGTATAATACATAACATAATTACACTAGATACACATGATCACGTGGATCGTGGGCACGTAGTATTGTATGAAGTATTATAAAAGCCATTAAAAGTTAATACTTATTTTTTTTTTTTATCATTCAAAATATGAGTTTTTTCTTTTACTTGATATAAAGATAAAATTGTTTTCTTAATAATTCAATTTTATTTTTTAACTAAATGCTTTTGGTCGGTATTAATTAATAAAATAATGACTTATTGATTTCAAATGATTGATCAAATCTAACGACTTAATATGATATAATAATTTAACTGTACCTAATTCTGGAAATGATTTTGAAGAACCATTACTGAACTATATAATGGTAATTTAAGCAGTAAATATTCGTTATTTCGAAAAGTATTAAATACATTTTTTTAAACTCTTTTTGTAACCATTAAAAAACAACATAAAAAAATTATATTTTACAATATGCTTTATCATTATTATTTTTTTAATTGTTAAACATTTTGGAATGTAAGCGAATAATATATTATTATTATTATTATTTTATTAAAATTAAAGTCTTAGTTGCTTATCCATTGACTGATATTTGATTTAGGTATATTTTATTTACATGTTATATTACAAAAATGTTTATTTAATTACAGCTGAATTTTTTTTTTACAAGACTATCAACTTTAATTTCTTTTATGAATCAAAGTTTGGTTTTTTTTGGACGTCTTATCCTGGCTTAGCGATTGGTGGAAGAACTAAGTAATATTCATGTTTTTGGATACTTTTGTTTGTTTGCATTTGAAGAGATGGTATTTAACTGTAAGCAGTAAGTGGAACTTTACAGGTCGTCCAAATTGTTTGTTCCTCTTTGCTCATTAGTAGGTCTAGGATTTTAATGCATATGCTTCTTTTTTATATATGAGATAGAAATCTAATTTTAATATATAATTCGTTTCATGTCATTCTGATTCCAAATAAACCAATTTATATTTGCTTTGTTTATGTATAAATGCTTTTATTGCCAGTTGCAGTTATTTCAGCTGTAGAATTTTTATAAGTTTATTAAGCTACTATAGAGCCTAATAATAAAAAATTGAATTAATAAGAAACGTAAAAAACAGAATGCTGACTAAAATATTATTGGATTATTATTATTTTCGTTATCATCTTCATTATTAAATGTATTGAATGTATAAATTGTCGTTTTACATAATATTCTAGCCTGTAGTACCTATACGGTCTGTATGCCTACAATATCGATATCGACTATTTTAAATTTAAGATTTAGTGTTGTGATTTGAAACCTCTTGTATGTAGTATGTACGATGCCCCGGTCATTTTAGTGGATACAAAGATCTCGTTTTCTATGTTAAATGTTAAATATTCTATCGGACAATAGTCAGTTTCACTACTTCAAATCTAGGGAAATACATGGTAATTATTTATTTTTTTAATTTATATTAATTTTTTTAACTTTTTTTATTCACTTTTATTACTAGTTCGTGTTAATTTTTAGCCATGTTTTTTGTTTTTGTTTTTTTTTTGCTTTTAAAAAAAATAAATATATTTCTTTTTTGCTTTTTTAAAACTATCGTGCACTTTTTTAATTGCTTATTATGCTTTAAAATCCGAGCCCTACTCATTAGGTATTCATTGGATATTCGTGAGTGACTCGTGTGTAACCTATTATTTGGCAATTTGACATATTAAATTTACTTCTTCTTTTTTATAAAATTGTTTTGTATTTTTTCAGCTCTTGATTGTTAGCTTAATTTTATTTAACTTATTTTTTAGTCTTTTCCATTAGTTTGAACATTTTGTTTCGATTAATATGTTTATTGATCTGGGAGTGTTTTCATAGATACTGTATTTTAAGTTTGTTTTTATTAATTCATAAATTGGTGTACATTTCATCAATTTTAAAACTTTCTTTGATATATTTTTAATTTCATATTTCGAAACAAAATATTTTTCTGAGAATGCCAATATATAAAACTCGAATTTCGAACCAGTAGTTAATTGTTTATAAATTTATAAGTTTTAATTATTTTAATAATTAAAGTATTTAAAGATTTAATAATACCCATAAGATATCTACCCCATAAAATGTTAGTCAATTATTCATAATATTAAATAATTCTAACTTATCTACTTATTGGTCAAAATTTGATAATTATAAATTTTAATTTTAAAAATATTTAACATTTATGCTGTCATTATGTAGCATTGTAAATCATTTTTGTTTACTTCTTTCCTATATAAAAAAAAATAGCCTTTTAAGCCGTTAAACTATTAAAGTAAACTCTAATATTTTTCTTTCAAATAAAAAATAATTGATTCGTAATAATATTCTAATTATAACAACTCATCCAAATGACTAAATTAAAATCCAACTGTATGCAAAGGCTTGGTGGCTACTGCAGATGATGATAATATGATGATGATGCCTATAATAGATAATTGACACCCAAAAAATGCAAAAATATTTTATACTTTCGTCCTTCGACCAAATTATTGTATTCGTAGGTACTATATTTTAAAAATAAAAGTATTATCTTTAATACTTTACGCTCTGATATAAATTGTCAAGTACTCATATTTAAAGTAACTTTACTATATTATGTACATTATAATTAAAGTTGTGTATTATTTTAGCTTAACTTTTATTTTTGAATAAATTGTTCTCGAAGATTTATAAATTTCTAAACCAGACAAATAACTAGATGAGAAAAATTTTTGTAATTTAAATAAAAATCTAAATACTATTTACCCTAATTATTATATATATATATAAAAAAAAAAAACATTCAACCACAATACGTAAATACTGTTTATCAGTTTTATTGCTATTCATATTTACTGTATTAAATGTCTAGACTAATAATAATTATTATCCATAATCTTTATTTGTATCGTGATTATTAGCATAAAACAATATTACTTTACATAAATTTCAATGCATACGAATATATTAATGTAGAATGTTCCTATTTATCAATAATCTAATATCCACGTTTGGTCCATGATTTTTTTCCATGTAGTAATAATTAGAAACGTTATTGTTTCATTATTATAACAACAAGTTGTTGTCATAATTGTTCACATAAATACATGCTACTATAATGCATGTCTATGTGTATATATTTCATAATAGTAACATAATAGTTTTTGGCCTTTAGTTGCAATCTAGTGGCCATGAATCCGTCTATTGCGGTCTGGTATTTTCTTAAAGATTTTTACTCTTAATGATTTTTTTCTTTCTTTAGGAAATTAATTGGATTTTGTCAATCATAAAGATACGTCCTTTTTATTTCATTATATACCAAGTATTTTTATTACGTCAGATTAAAATTATTGGCTATTAGCAATTTATGAGTTACTACCTATATAATAATTATTATTTTTCACATCATTATATATTTCGTGCCTATTCTTTCATTCGTTTTTTAAACGTATCTTTTGATAAATTATCATTTTTACATACCCATGGATGTTATATTGATGAACTTATAATTATCTGATTTAATATGTTGTAGAATTTTGCAATAATAATTTATTAAACAATAATTCACAGTTTTTTGTTAAATTAAATAAAAAATATATTTGTCAATATTGGTTGTTTAATGGTAAATTAATAAGTGATAATATTTATTTTTTAAATTATTATTCTTTTTGTATATTTGTAATTTATCTTTTTGTACAGTTAATTTAAAAAAAAAAATGTTTTTAGAATCATCTTTACATTGATATATTATTTTCATTTATTTACATTAGAGTATTTATAAGAATTTATATGAGTTACGTTAATTAACTATTAAATTCAATATTATTTAATTAACTTTCAATACTTGCACAATTTGAAAAAAAACTTAAGTTAATAACTATTCGAGGAAATTTGACTTTTCTGTAAAATAAGTAAGCGCAAGAATCACAAAAATTCGTTGGAAATCAGGTATTAAACCTTTCACATGAAAATAAAATCACAATACAATTCTATAAAAACTAATTTGCTATCTACATTTCTTTTAAATCTTTCTGCATTAATTTCTGCACCCTTTATTTCCATCCTCACCATAGTACTACACAAAAGTTATATATCCCAATCAGTTTACCATATTCATTACAGTGACCTACTTTGATGAAGTACACTCGACACCTACTACACAGTAAAGCGTTACCTATTTTCCCGCTATACCAATGTATAATTGTTTTGTGAGAAAATGTTTAAGTGGAAATGAGGTTTGCATAGTGTATAATTAATGCATCATCATTAAATAATTAATCCTTGATAAGTTGTGACTTGTCTGTTTAGTAGTAATTATATTAGAGTTAGAAAGACTCGTTTTAACCAACTCATACATATATTTTGTCTACCCAACCTTGAGAATAGTTAATTTATCATTGAATATTATTATATTTTAAATAAAATTAATAAAATATAATCTGTTTTGTAAAGTATATGCAAGAATGTTAATATAATTGTTTACTTTTTAGCATTGTTTTTTCATCTTCTGTTTTTTTCCGCAATTTTGTATTCAGAAAGAAATCGTTTTTATTCAAACATAACTTTTAAGTAATTATCATAAAAGTATAGTTATACTCTTATTTTTTTAAGTATAATTGTGTAACGAGATACACATAATTTCTAATAAAAAAAAAAAAAAAAAAAAACGTATGGTATATAATAATGATTATACACTTATAAAGTTGCCAATTTGGAATTTACTGAAAAATATATTTTTTCTTTTTTTTAAAACTCGAAGTTTTCAACTACTACCATTGTATGGAATAACACGGATACACTTATTATTAGCCCTAGTAATATAAATATTATTATTAAAAAAAAAACATGTTTTGTGTGGAAGGATTGCATGTTTTTTTGCCCTCTAAATCTAAAAAATGATATTACATTTCTATATAATATTGTACAGAGTCGGAACTATATTTCATCATAAACTGGTTTTAGCACTGTATATTCTCGCCATGTTCATAAAATACATTACTTTCATTAGGTACTTTTAAATTATAATACATAAATATTGTTACCAAACTACTATATGTATTATAGTGACTAGATATAAAATTTCAAAAAAACTAAATTTTAAAACTTTGTTCCTCTATCATAAAAAAAACCTTCCCTTGAAATAATTCGTCAATATGTATTGTAAATTTCTATACGTTTATTTTACTCATTATCTATATAAATCGTCTTTTTATCTAATTGTTCTATTAGGTACTTATAGGTATTTCTGTTACCAACTATAAAAACTAATTATTTGAAATTATAATTTCATTACTACGTCAACTGATTAGGTCCGTTTCTTTATGATGAAAAAACTTATGAAAATACTTATAAACTTAATATCAAACATTGAGAATATAAGAAATATTCTAATGTTTAATTTTTGAGAAAATAAAATATGTTTCCTACATGCTTAACTTAAATAACATTTGAAAATGTATTATTTTAAAATATTGTACAAAAATTCAACACTACATTTACTGTTTGTTAATTGTTAGTCTGTGATATAAAAAAATATCTTGTAATGTGATTTACAAATTGAAATAACCATTATATAATACGTATTAATTTATGACTTAGGTATTAGCAATGTTCTTTGCTATAATTTAATTATATTATGTTGATTGATGTAACCATTATATTATACTTAACCGTGGTTTATACTAAAGTGGCAAAATACTATCTTGTATTAATATTCATTATAGGTTGATTTATAAAATATTAATGAATATTCAAATTATAAAAAATCATTAATATGTATTAGTCCGTAATATTTTCTAAATATGAGTACAATTCCATGTACTTCACATTATTGATATGCATCAAAAATGAGTTCGTCTGGTCACCATAATTATAGGTGTCAATAAACAGCAACAACATTTTAATATTAAGATCATATTAGTAAAATAAACAGTTTTCATCTGGACACCAGTTGTTAGTTGTTACTTGTTGTAATCGCTGATTAAATTTTGGTTTTTTAGTCACTATATAGTTGTTGTAATAATTATAATCAATTTTTCGATGACAAACATATCTTATAATGGAAATATTCGTTATTTCTTCTAATTTCTCATTCGGATAATAGTCTCTGCAGCTTATACCTATGAAATGTATTTTATGATTAATGGTACTAAATTCGAAATTAAACTAAGCACGTTTTGTTTTGCAATTGACTGTACATCTTGAATAGAGGTATCTACATAACAATAAAAATAACAATGAATTGTATAGTTACCGTCTTACCGAATATTCTTTTACATGTACTGTAACTGAGTGTATATACTACTGGCGATAGCAATTTACGTCACCTACAACCGCTACAAGTAAATTAAATTATGAAACTATAAAAATGGCATCTGGTGACACTTAAACTGCGTTCTAAATATATAAATATACCAATGAGTATTGAGTGATATATGAATTAAGTCCTGTCTTACCTAAATCACCAATACACGAATGAAAATATTTAAACTAATTGAGACGAACATTTTATAGTGGTGAATACTGAATAACTACAATATTCATAAATATATAGTCATTTTCAACTTTTTTAATATACTTTTTGAATTAAACTAAGAGAACTGTAACTTTTTTTTTTTAATTTAACCATTTTTCACAATATTTTTATACTTCTTGGATAACTCAAATTTCTTAGTAGGTCCTTTCAAGTATTAACCAAATTGGACTGTATATTTTTTTTTAAAACTTTCAGCTGTTCTCAATTCGATTTATACGAAAGACTATAAAAAAATAGTTTAAATGTTATACCTGACTATATAAATGTCATTCATGGACGTTTACGGATGCGTTTTTAAAGATTGTTTGTCTGATCCGTTCACAATCATAAAACGACCCACGGCGAGTAGATACGATTATAATATAAATTATATTATATAATTATAATGTGCTAGGTTTTGACGAACGCACATTATAATCACGAGAGTCGTACGTATTATTGTTGTTTTGCAACGACATAACAATAATAATATATTATTACGATACGTAACATTATATTATTATCATTATACTTGAAAACCTTTGTAGTTTGTTAACGGTCGGACCGGACACCGGATTTATGCCGGTGTCGCAGGATTCTATTACCCTCAATAATATTTACCCTCCCCGGTAAATATATCCTAGGTTATAAGTAGTATACATTTGTATGTTCTGCGCACTTTCGAGTAGGGAGATTACAAAATTTCAAGGGGACCTGGTCCCCACAAATTTTTTTGCTCTTCCCTGTAACACCGGTTTTTTAAAAACCATAATGTATGTTCTGCGCACTTTTTTTACAGAGATATTGTTACACACGTTCACTGTATAACACAAAATCTCAAATTTTTTTTTTAACAAAATGTTACACCAACTCAGATTTACCGTGTAACACAATACGGTGTTAACACATATATTATCCACCTATTCACCCTCACATTAAAATATTTACCG
>VUJU01005342.1:0-14165 GCA_009835225.1 Aphis craccivora
AACACTTATAACGATCAATGAATATAGGTAATACTAGGTAGGTATTTAATTATTTCTGAATAATTAAAATATTTTCGTCTATGAAAATAATCTTGTTGAAATTTATTGTGTTGGTTTAATATAAAAACAATTAAATATCTAAATCATATAATAAACCTTTTTTACTTATTTAATAAAAAATTTCACGAATACACAACACACTTAAAGCATAAGTGGAGAGAAATAAAACAATAAACTTATGCCGTGTTGAACTGTCCTCAATAAAATCTTACGCAGGAATGAAAACCATAGTCGAAAATAGCCAACAATATCTTTAAATTACAAAAAATCGTATTATACCTTTTTTATCTTAATACTATTGTTGATTTTTTTTCGGAATCGATCAGTCTAATACAATGAGTTTAATGTTTATCTAACTTTTTGGTAGGCCTTGCCACAGACTACATTGTGAGAATGCATGACAAAAGATTACCGTCACGCCGCTCGCCGTCAAAGGTCCAATGGTCAAAATACATTAGGGTTCAATCTTATTGTGTTTTTTAACTGGCACGCTTAAAATCATAAATAACTGTTAAGGTTTCTCATGACAAAGCCATCATGATTGAATTATCCTGGTATATTATACTTACTGGTTGTACGATGAATAATTTGATACAATATGTATTATAATGTATTAAATATTTATTATTTACAACTTCATAAATGCTAATTGACAAGAAAATATGAATATTTTAATATTTATTTACAACATTAAGATGATATAGTGGCATAGGGATACTGTGTATAATAAAAATAAAAAATAAAAAATAATAATAATAACAATCAAACACATACAATAGGTAAAATTACAAAATAAATACATAGGTTTACATAACATAGCAATATACAAATATTATGCGACTTGGGGCGACATCTGCTTTACGGGATCGGTGTAATAATACGGTCCCCTGAAATTCAATGAGAAGCAACCCAACATACAAGGTTTCTTATCACTAGTTGTCCGAAAAAATAGTCCCCTAGCTTTGGTCCCCCAACTTCACACACGTTATGTTGTCGGCATGCATTGATCGAAGACTTAAACCGACCACGACGATAAAGATTATTTTTTATATATATTTATTATGTCTGCAGTATATCTTTTACTCTCGTCAGTCTGTCTGCACACGCTCGCCGAGTTGGGCATTTTATTATAAGTATGTAAATGTTATGTGTATGTAATTACGATTATCACTTTATTTTCAAATGAAGGTGACCACTCTCCCATCAGTTTTAAAAAGTGGAATTAAACTGAATTAGTTGTGAATGTGATTTCTACTGTGTAGTTTTTTTTTTTATATTATTTTATCTATCCAGAAGTGAATGAAGCTAGTATGCCGAGAAAAAAGAATGTGTGTTCGCGCAAGTTGATAAAAGATATCGTACTCCCCCTCGGTCGAGAAATCGAGCGCAGCTGTTTAGCTGGAGCGTGCGGCGTCCGGCAAGACTGTGACGCTGCGGAGGCACTGCCGTTGTGATCCGCCATCTTTCCCGTTGTTGTCGTTAGCAGTTCTTGTTTTTTGGTTGTGTGGTGCGTCGCGTCGTCAAGCACGTTTTTTCTATATACAGTTTTGTATATTATTGTTTTTGTTATCTTATTCATTGTCACGAGTAAGATTATGTTGTTCTCCTTAAACCCTAAACATTACGGTGACCAGCTTTTTCATCCGTAAATCTACCAGTGAGGTTCGCGGTCCGGTTTGGCTCGCAAAGGCTTTATGACCAGCTCCGGTTCGCTTGACGTCAACAATCTCCACATCGGCAACTCCAGCCTCAACACAGGAATTAATCCTGACTCCTTCTTTCCTACGGTACCGTTGCTTTTATTCTATTTTATTTATATATATGTTTTGTTATTATTATAATCAAACAATGACGAATCGTCATCGATAGGGCGAAATAGCTAGGCGAATTGTATTTTATTTACTTAAAAATATCAATTTATATGCAGTTTGACTATGAGTAAGAATTTGTGTTTGTTATTTCATTATTCCTACCCTCTCCTCATTACAACCAGGGCACGAGTTATCGTCGTTCACGAGCCAATTAAGGTAAGTCCGGTGCTGGCGAAACAATGTGAATGTCGGAACTGTTTCACGACCCTGTGGTAACCTGAATGAAAGCAACAACGGAAATAATACTAACGACGAAGGACATGAGAATGAACTGAATGATGCACAGGGAAGTCATTTTGACCCGTATAATAGTGAATCGAATGACACAGGAAGAACACGTCAACATGCCGAATGGGTCAAATGTCGATGTGGGTAATGAAAATACAAATACATTTCTATGTACTTTATTATCACAAAACGCTATGCTTATTTAAATGTTGAAGTCGCAACAAGCTCATAAATCGTCGAATGAAATAACGATTGCCCCGGACTTGAATAAGTCTATTTCAGTTTTTAACGGGCTAGCAACGGGCGCACAAGCTAAAGATTGACTTCGGACATTGAATGTTGTTGCAAATCTATATTGTTGGCCAGACAATTTTAAATTACAATTTGTTCGTGATTATTTAGACGGTGCTGCTCGTCATTGGTTTATGTCGTGAGATATCGAGAACTGGGCCGATTTTGAAAGTCAATTTCGAAAAACGTTCAATGGCGTAGTGATGACTAGTAGAGATGTGTCGCCGAGTCCAGCTACGTACTGAGAATGTACGTGTNTATATATATATATATATATATATATATATATATATATGTATATTGTGTATGTATAATATTATACATTTTTCATCATCACTAAATTCAAACTTAGAAAAATAATTATTAAAAATATAAAATTATAAATAATTATTGCGAAATACATGACGAATCATGGCACGTATCTGCGTCCATTTTAGTTTGTCGTTAAATCCTAATTTATTCATTGCTAATTTATTTAATGATCATAGAACGTTTTTAGATTTAATAAAGCTTTTTGTTTTTTTGTTATTGTAAATATTACATACCTACATGAGCGCCCATTGGGGGGGGGGGGCAAGACAAAGCACTTGCCTTGCCCCCCCTGGAAAAAAATATTATGAACTTATATAGTACTTATAGTAAGTACTATATACTTATAGTACTCATAGCTCAATAAATACTACCTACCATAATATTATCTTTTTACCGAGGCAAATAATTTGTTAAATCACTTTTAAGATATGAAATAAGTATAAAAGTATACTCATTGTTATCGTTTATTTTATCAGACAACATTGACTGCATTTTAGTCGTCCAATTTCTGTGTGACGTTATATTTAGTGCTGACTGCTGAGTGTAATTAGTGATTATTCAACATTATTTTTACAATTTTTCAATTTTTACAATGGATATTCGATTGTTTTTAATTTAAAAAAATCTGATGAAGATAATGCATCTGCTATGCTTGAGCCACACACATCGAAAAATACAAGTGTTTCTGTTCAAGTAAATTCAAATCCAGAGTTTTCTTCGTCAATAAATACGGTACCTACATTAACTATTAATTATACGCCAAATGAGTGTGAATCATATCCAGATTTACTAAATTTAGGGTTTTATAATAATGAATCAAATTTATCAGATGAACTTAAATATAAATTACTAACAAAACCATATGTTTCTTCTGATAATTATGATTTTAAGAATGACAGTATAACACAAAAAAATAAATTTTAAAATAGAATGGCTTAAACAATATGGATGGTTAGTTTATTCTAGACATTTAAAAGGCGGCTTATACAAACATTGTAATGTTTTTCGTCCTGTCGTTAAAAGAGAATTATTAAGAGCGTTTATTGTTAGTAAATTCACCAAGTATAAAGATTTTCATTTTCACGCAAAAAAACATATGCAATCTGAATGGCATAGAGATTCGGTTTCTCAAACAACAGATTTTTTAAAAATTATGTCCAACAAAGAAAAAAGTGTAATAGATCAATTAAATACTGCCCAAAACTCACAAATTGAACAAAATAGAAAAAAGCTAGTCCCGATTTTGTCATCAATAATATTTTGTGCGACACATGATCTAGCAATTATAAGCTTGAGCTGTAGTGGAAATTTTCACGATCTTTTAAAATTTCGTGTTCAATCTAGAGTTAGTGTTTTGTCTGAGCATTTATCATCATTTCATAGTACCTAAAGCTAAATATACCTCACATGGAATTCAAAATGAATTAATTTTATTATGTGATCAAATTGTTCGAGAAGTAAATAGTAGCTTAAGTTTTTCACTGTTAGCCGACAAAACTTTCGATTGGTGTTCGTTATGTTGATAGTTCAAAAGCTATAAGAGAAGAGTTCATATAGGATTTAGTGCATTACAAACATTAGATGCAGTTGGTATAGCTACTTTTATTTTGA
This sequence comes from Aphis craccivora, assembly GCA_009835225.1. Classification (NCBI taxonomy): domain Eukaryota; kingdom Metazoa; phylum Arthropoda; class Insecta; order Hemiptera; family Aphididae; genus Aphis; species Aphis craccivora. The sequence continues at coordinate 4,374 of VUJU01005342.1, forward strand.
CTTCTGTTAAAAAATACGGTTTAGATATGAATAAACTTGTTGGCTTGGGTTTTAATGGGTGTTCGGTTATGGCTGGAAAGGAAAATGGAGTTTAGAAAATAATTTGTGATAAATATTCTAAAGCAACATTTTTTCACTGTCTTCACATAGACTTAATGTGGTTGTAAAGGATTTGAATGCAGTGACAGAAATACAAAATACTGTAGGAGTAATTAAAGAGGTTATTATTTTTTTTCGTGAAAGTCTACTTCGTCGAAAGTTGTTTACAATTATACTACTTTTGTGTGATACTCGTTGGTCTGTGAAATATAAATCTATTCGTATTTTTGCTGAAATTTTTAATAATATTAAGTCAGTTTTAGAAAAACCATCTCATAATAATGACTCAGATTTTAAAGCTAACACCACTACTGGCACAAAAGCACACCAACTATCATGCGCGACATCAACATCATAATTTATTACCTATATTTTTAAATATTATATCCAAATACTCAGCTCAATTAGAACTAATTCAAAGAAAAAAAAAGTTGATTAATGATCATTATGAAATGGAAAATATGATAGAGGAATCTAATATTTGGTATCAGTATTGGATTGATAAAAATTTGGTTGACTCCCAGTGTAATGAAATTTCGTTTGTTGATTTATTGGCTCATTGCGAATATTATCCTGCAATTTTTCAAATACTTAATATTTTTATATCACTGCCTCCGACAATGTGCACAATAGAAAGATCGTTCAGTACATTAAGACGAGCAAAAACGTGGCTTCACTCGACTACAGAAGAAGATCGCTTAAATGGGTTGTGTATGATGAGCCTTCGTCGTGAAAGAGTTAACGCAAACAAGGATACTTTCATTCAGGATGCCATTAATATGTTTGGAATAAAACGAAGAAATTTACAGTTCGTATTTACTGATACCGAATAATATACTTGATTATATTATTTAATTTCTATTTTTTTATATACTTATTAAAAATATTATTTGTTTATTTATTTATTCGTATGGAAATTATTATTTATTTATTCATATGGAAATTATTATTAATATACTATATATATATATAAATAAAAATAAAACATGCATGTATACTGTATAGTGTATACATTTATAATATGTGAAAAATAACATTAAATCTTAATTATCTTACATTCGACAATTTTTTTTATTTTGACCCGCCCTCAAATATTACCTATGGGTACCCATGTATACCTATCCTTATTTTTTATGTAATTAATTTACATTTTGACATGAAGTTATAATGTTTTGTTATTTCTGATACTATGAGATATTCTTCAGGTGCTTCTAATAATGTACCGTGCACTTCCTTTACGTTTTTATTAGTAATAAGTTGTTTTTCGAATTTATTTAAAAATGCTGGGTAGCTTTCATTTTTTATTTCGGTAACCGTATACATTCTGCTTAACGCATCTACATTCGAATTTTGTATGCCCGGTTTGTATTTAACTTCATAATCATATTCTTCTAAACATATTCCCAAATGGGCGAGCTATGATAGTGGGTCTTTTAGATAACCACAAAAGTGCTCGATGATCGCTTAATATAATACATTTTCTACCATATAAATATGGTCTAAAGATTTTTACTGCAAATATTATAGCTAAACATTCGAGTTCGGTTGTACAATAATTATTTTCACTTTTATTTAGCGTTCTTGATGCATATGCAATAGGTAAATCTTGTGGTACTTTCAATTGTAATAGTATTGCGCCTAGTACTTTTCCACTTGCGTAAGTGGTAACTATAAATGGTTTCGTAAAATCTGGATATTGTAATATAGGTTTAGAGCAAAGCGAATTTTTTTAGACAGTCAAATGCCTTTTGAAAATTGTCATCCCAGTTAAAGGTAACTCTTTTCTATAGTAAATTTGTTATTGGCTTTGCTATTAAGCTATATGGCTTTATAAATTTTCTATAGAGAGTCCAAGATATGATTTAATTTGTTTTACGCTAGTCGGTATCGGAAATCAATACCAATTTAATTATATTCGGGTCGGGTTTAATGCCGTGTTCACTAATTATTTGTCCTAGGTATAAACATTCTTGTTTTAAAAATTCACATTTGTCCGGCTGTATTTTTAAATTATGTTTTGGTAATCGTTCAAAAACATCACGTAACTTATTATTATGATCACTTAGATTTTTCCGGTATATTATTATATAGTCTAAATAAACTAAATATTATATGCCAACTATTTCGGTCATTACATTGTTCATTAGACGTTAAAATGTAGAAGGAGAGGTCTTTAGACCCATGGTCATTTTTTTTAAATGTTAATGTCCCTTGTTAGTCGAAAAGGCGGTAAGTTCTATACTATTCGTGTCTAATTTTATTTGATAAAATCTCGATGCAAGATCTAGTATGCTAAATATTTTGCATTGTTCTAATTGATCTAATATTTCTGTTATGTTAGGTAACGGTTGGTATTCATTAATTGTTACGTTATTTAAAGCTCGGAAATCTACTACTATTCTAAATTTTTACTTTTGACTCGTGTCAAGTTTCTTTTTCCCTAATAACAATGGAGCATTCTTTGGTGAAAAGGATGGCTGTATAATATTGCTACGTGCTTTGATGTCTCATACATTAAATATAATACACATAAGTGTCAGAATGTAGATAATAACGACCAAATCCAAATATGTATAATGAATAGTATTACGTAGAATCCATGAACGGATTCGATAGAGAAGATAATAATAACAATAACACCATTTAAATATAATAGGCCTAAAAAGTAAAGGGTAGAACAAAATGAATAACGCCCATATACAATTATGACTTGACTAAGCCTATAACCGAAAGCGGTACAAGAGGAAACAATTCTTGGAAATATAATATAAAATTATAATACGTATCTGTATTGTCTCTCGGTTACATACAGCATCATCGCACGCACGCTTATGATCCGATGGAAGTCATCGGTATATGATTGACGCACATAGATATGTGATTGACGCAAATGCGTGGGAAGAGCGGATGCACGTGCACTGATCAGCAGGGACCGGCCAGTATCGCGAGGGTCTCTAGGCAGTATATAAGGGGGTCCAGAATAGGCACATTTAAGATGTGATCTACCAGAGTTAGCGCAAGCACCTTCACGTCACCCAGTTCAATAATTATATTTTTTGGACCTAGAAAATTTTTCAGAGTTTAATTTAATAAATTATTTGGACTTAGAATACTTTTGTAATAATAAAACACTTAGAAATATTTCATCAGTCTTTATTTTTTAACTACACTACTTCATACTATATCTATGCGGTTTTAATTTGGCACAGTAAGTAGGATTCTTTTTTATTCAAAGGATTCTTCATTCGAAATATTTTACATTCAAACTTTGGACATTTTTCGGAATTTTTTTTTTCTATTTGAAAAATTTTTTCGAAATAAAAATCATTCGACATCGGTAAATTCAAGGAGGCAATTCGGCAACAAATCACTATTGAACGGAACACTTGATCACTGTCATCTTCAACGACTCCGAAGAAAAAGAATAATTTCGTAGCAATCACGGAACAGCAATCAGGAAGTATGGATGTAACAATTAAAGCCATCGCTATGCAAGTTAAAATTTTTTAAATGTAGAATAATTTTAAGCGTCTAACTCTGTTCGCGTCTCCTTTGGAGTTAAAAACTCCATCGTATAAGCTACTTTTAATTGTGAAGGTCCTACATATATTCCTCGTAAACATTTTTAAATAAACAATTTAAGTAAAAATAAAATAAAATAAAAAACGAAAAACGAAACAATTAGATAATTTTAATATTTTAAAATTTAACTCAAGAGTATTTTACATATTTTGAAAATAGTAAAAAAATATATATATAAAAAAATTATTTTTTCAAGTTATAATTAAACAAATAAAATTTTATTTTTTTTTTATTTTTTTTTAAATTTTTAAATAAGAAAATTAAATTATTTTATTAAAATTAAATATTTTTACAGGAAAATTTTTTTTAAACACGGAATAATTATTTAAAATAATTATTATAAGCAGATTAGTATGAAATAAATTTATTCAAAAATAATACAAGTAGAAATAAAATAAAAAATAATATTTAAAAAAATAGTTATAAGAAATTAAAGGGGAATATTTTATAAGGAAAAAATGATATGTGAGAAATACGGGATACTATTTATTTGAGAATAAAAAAATTTTAAATGAGATACGTTGAGGAAAACGTGAGAAAATATTTTGTTGAATTAAAGAGTAATTAATTGAGAATTTTATTAAAGGCAGTTACGACCTTATTTATAGATTTATTGGAAAGGCAAGAAATAAGTCTTTATATTTTGTAAATTTTAATAGGCTAGGATAGAGCCAGATTTTGTGAATGTTATTAGGCTGAAAAAGTGCCATATTTTTAAAAGTACATGAATGGAATTTTTGTGGGGCGGATTTGAGCCATATTTGTGAATATATAAATAATTGAGAACTTATTATATAATATTATATAATAATAATATGCTACCGCGAAATAATAACGCACGACAAAGTAATAATAATTTGATACCAATAACTTGTAGTTATTGCAATAAGGTAGGACACGATGTCATAGTAGGCAACGGGATGAGCGTAATAATGTAAATCAGACGGGAAACGGTCAGGTGTCGAACGGGAACGGCGACCGTTCAATCAACCAAAGAACGGCCGTAACGGAGGAATTGTCACTCAACAGTCAACGATGTTTCACAATCATATCAGTAATTAATGATAATTACTTTACTTTTCAATCACCTAGTTTTAAAACAAATACAATAGATCTTTTTTAGACACCGGTAGTGAATTAAATTGTAATAGAATAAAATAAGCAAAAAAAAAAGCTCGGTAGAGGGGGGGCGTAAATTGGAAGTTTTAATTAAGCAAATGAGAAAAATAAAAGAATAAGTAACATGGGGAATATATTTGAGTATGATTTTAATTAGATGAGGTTAGTCATTAAATATTGGTAAACCTAACCTGGTAAATACGATAAACTTAGTACCTTTTCTTCCATTGTAAATCATCTTCCTTTTGCCTTGTTCTGTGTTTTTCTAATTTGAAGTTGACTGAAAATAGCGCCAACTGAAGTCATTTTTATTGATACATTAGAGGAAAAAAACTGACCATCCAATTTGGCAGTAGCTGGCAGGTGACTTTTAAAACTAATGCATCTAGTTTTCAAGTAGTTCAATTGTTTTTTTAAAGATAAAACTGTCTAAGTAAAATTTTTTACACCTTGGTGTTAATTGGCTAATTCTACTGACATTTATTGTACTTACAGCACCTACAACAAACAAAAATATTTTTATTTATTTATTTTGAAATTGATAAAAACTATTTTTGAAATATTCAAAATAGTCTATTTGTAAATCAGATTTTTAGACTATAGGAGCATTATTACTCAATAATTCTTATAATAACAATTCTGGGTAAAGGGTATTTATAAATTAAATTCTTTGTATAATATATATAAATTATTAGATTAAAAGAAAAAGCTGCTCCTCAAAACACGCAATCCCAATTAGTAGAGGTTAATGAAGATCTAATAATATTATAATCACAGCTTAAATAATCATATGTAGTTTCATTAAAAAGCAAAGGTTTAATATTATAATTAATTTTAAATTTAATTAGTAAAGCAGGGTGATAAAAATAATCAATAGGAACCAGCGCATACTGTTCACAATCCACTTTAAAATTTAACGCATTTGATAAAATTAAGTCTAAAATAGAATTTTTATTATTTTTTATAGTATTAAATTGTTTTAGATTAAGGTAAGAAAAATTAGCTAATGCGTCCAATTCTATGTTACCATATTTATGAGGAACAGCTACATCATTAGATAATGACCATTTAATAGCTGGTAAATTAAAATCACCTAATATAATAATTTTAAAATTATTGTAATTACATAACAAGCTATTTACCGTATCAGTATGATCATTATAAACATTAATCTTAGAATTAGGTGGAATGTAGATAGCGCCATTTAAAAGTACAGAAGACTCAAAAGATAATTTTACAAATAGTTGTTCAATATTATTATTTAAGATAGTAAGACGACAGCAATGATATTTGTTTTTAACAGCAATTAAAACAAAACCTCATCTGATAACATTGTTGAAAACACTGCATCTGTCACAACGGAAGATGATATAATTTGGAAGAAGACCAAGTTCGCAGTCGCTTACCTCATGACGTAACCAAGTTTCCGTTAGTACAATAATGTCATAATTTGCTAAAGTAATATTACGAGAAAAAACATCCAATTTAGTATTTAGACCACGGACATTCTGAAATGATCTGGACTCAACAATAACAGACCTCCTACAACGATAAGTACAATTAATGACATGGCTGATTTATTTTTCGTAAGTGGACAAACAGAAAATGTAATTTAAAATATTTACAATATACTTATGGATAAACTCCAATGTGTTGTTGAACATAGCCATCATTTCGGTAACCAGTCCTCCTCAAAAACAACAATAGATTACCGTCTCTGTTCAATTGCTGTACAGATTCTGCAAAAATCCTTGTACTTTCTCTTTTAGATCTGGAAGGGCTATGTTTTATCTAAAAAAATAAATACATACAGTTCACATTATTCGGCCCCACATTATCCTATAGCCCCTTTAGCCCCTCTTTGGCTTCGCCACTGTTGTGTGGTGAATGTTTGTGCTTTGTTAATGGTGTGCTTGTCACCTTACTTTTTGTTAAATTTTGTAAAAAAGTATCTTTAGCACGGCAAATAATTATTTTAAATTATCTTTATTGTCAACAATATTATATTTTTAATAATAAATAATTATATTTTAAACAGAAAGACTGGCTATTGTAGAAAATCAGTTATTTGTAAAATTTCAACAGAGCATCAATAACCTCACCATAATTGTTTGATAATTTTTAATTTTTTGAATAAACATAATTGCTGTTTTAATTGTGGTTGAATGGGTAAAATTAATTAAAATTAAATTTTTAATTTATTTAATTTTTTTTTAATTTTAAATTAATTAAAATTTTAATGGGCTGCATCCGAGTTCCGTCCCATATATAAAAATTGAATTTTAAGGTATACTAGTTCCGTCCCAGGTTTTTTAATGAACATACTAATTCCGTCCCAGATTTTTCTTAATGGATAATATACTATTTCTGTCTTGTAACAAGTCTTTTAGATATACTGATGATATTTCAGTTATCGCACTAAATAATTGAATTTAACAATATCCTATTATATAGAAATAAAGATAATATTATTTTCAGTTATCACACTAAATAATTGAATTTAACAATAATATCACATAGAAATGAAGATAATATGTAATAAGTTTTCAGTTAACGAAACTAAATAAACTTTTCAGTCGTTATTTGTGTCATTTAATATATCTATTAAATATGGATACTACAGTGAATATGGTACAGTGAAAAAGGTAAAATGTTAATAATTAAAAATGAATTTAAATTTTGTTTTCATAAAGAATTGAATAATAATATTGAACGCTGGAAGTGTATTAAAAAACAATGTAAAGCATATATAAAAATTGGTAAGATAACTAAATTATTAATAATTAAGTTTTTATAATAAGGCATATACATATTTAAAATAATTTTTACATTAGGAAAAAATAAAGAAATTGTCTTTGAAAATTTAAACCACAGCCATGATAGAACTGAAGAAACTAATTTAAATCGTCAAAAGCTTAATAATAAATTAAAAAGAAAAGCTGTTGATGATATTTGTGAAAAACCAGCGAAACTTATTCTTAAAGAGCTTTCTAATCATGATGTTAATACAATTACCTCTAGTGATATAGACTTAATTAGAAAAAATATCCATCGTGCGAGGTCTTCCATATTATCAATGTTACCCACATCCATTGAAGACGTTCATGAATTATTGAAAAAACGAGGATTTATACAAATAATGACGAAAATTTTTTAATTAAAAATGATCCAATTACACACATTATTATGTTTACTTTCAATACAAACTTATCTCATTTAAGTAAAATTAGTACTATTTATGTTGATGGAACCTTTAAATGTTGCCCAAAACAATTCACACAATTTTTTACTATTCATGGATTGGTTAGGTTAGGTTAGGTTAGCACATCTCCTTATTCTTACAATATAAATAATATAATACTTTACACTTTACATTTTACAAATAAGTAATAACACACTTTCAATTAGCATAAGTTTGTCCAACTACTTTAAACATTAGATACATTGTCATTCTATTATTTTAAATCAAAAATGATTTTTTATGCTCTGTTGCTGATTATCTTTTTACTTATATTTTTTAAAATGTATTAACCAACATTGTTATATAGGTATATTAATTCATATTGTTATATTGTTTCGGCATTTCACAATTCTGCAGATTGATTGTTACAAGGTTTAAAATATTCTAATTTTCTATAACTACAGATTTGAAAATACTGAATGCTGCTTACAAAAATCTTCCAAGTATATTGAATACAGTAAAAACTATGGACCTTGTTTGTGATGGTCATTGGTTGGTGATGGCTATTTTGGTAACTCATCCTGTAATACTTAAATTAACCATAACTTTTGTCTTTTGTATTAAACTGTTACATATATTTTAATGAATATTTTATAAATTGGTCAAGCCTATTCATTCTGGAAAAATGGGATTATTATAAATGCACTTATTAGGCAAATAAAACAGTGAATGTGTGTTAATATTTATACATGTACTGCAGTTATTCTGTTAGAAAAATTGAAAATTTCATGTCAGTTATGCTGGAAGAATGTGAAATATTGCTAATTTTTGTAAGTTGGATCAAATAACTTAAAACTTTTCTTAAATTAATTATTCATAAATTATTAACTTTGGAAGACACTGAAAATAATATTAATAATTAATCTCTATTTTGATTACCTAAATTATGTATGTGTTTTAACTGAAATAATTGTGTTAAGTTTTTTATGTTTATGTTATTGTTGGGTATTGTATGTTTAACATAATCAACAGTGTAACATAAATTCTTAAGGACAAAATTAGTAAATTTCATCAATATTTATACTTAAATAAAATTTAAATTTAATAAATATTTTTTTCTATTTGCTCTACCTATTTATTATTGCTTTTACTACCTAGCTTAACCTGGTGTAAAATTTAATTAATACCATTATAGAGATTATCTTAAATTGGAGTTGTGTGGCAGAGGCGTAGCCAGGATTTTTTATGGGGAGTGCTAAACACTTTTAACTTGAGTTATTAAAAATCAAGAACAAAAAAAAAAATTAATAAACACTTTTAACACGTTAACTGCCACGAGCCCGCCGGCGACCTAACACGGATACATTAAAGTAGAGCCATTTAGGTTGCCGGCGACCTAAACCGAATTATTCTTCAGGGGCCGCTTAGGTCGCCGGCGGTTCAAACCTTTCATTGTATTTAATATACTATATTTTTTTATGGCGTAGAAATAATGACTTATAAATTACATTATGGCGTACATGAGAAAAAAACGAACAATTTAAAAAAAAAACTAATTGATTCCTTTATTTTAACTGTGTTTAAAAAATATTCTTAATTGTACATAAATTAATAATATAAAAAAGTATTAAATTACTCTTGTATAAGTTTTTATTAATTCTTCATATAATATGATCAGAGAAACATGATAGGCAAATGAATGGTTGTGATGGACATGTACTGCAAAACGTAGTGACTTTTTTTGTTTTATTTAATGCTTCTCTAAAACATAAACATATATTTTTATAATTTTTAATTAGTTTATAAAGATG
>VUJU01005343.1:3843-14153 GCA_009835225.1 Aphis craccivora
TATGCAGTAAAATATAAAAATAGAATTTGTAGTATATATATTTAAATTTAATATTATTATTAATAATGTAATAGACTTTTCTGTTGATATTCTACAAACTCTTTTCACAGATAAATCATTATTCAGAGTTGCGTTATTACATCGCTAAGTTATAATAACTTAAAGTTTTAGATTCCTTAAAATTTTCATTTATTAATGTTTTGGTTATTTCGTCTTAAAAATTAATATTTATAAACATTGTAGTCTAAGTCTTCTGAATTGTATATTTGTTATTATTGTATTTTATTACTTGTACTCTGGGTTGTTTGGATTGGCAATTCATACAAATAATAATATTAGATAGTTCAAGATTTGTAGGTTTTTGATAGCCTAATATCTATTCAAAATTATGTTTTATGTATAATGATTATTGCTTTTGTACTTTTTCATACTCCCAGTCCATTCCTTCCTACCAGTATTTAATAAGGAACTGTAATATACAATAAATATTCTTTTAAGAGTTTTATGAAACTCAAAGCTTTAATTATATTATTCAAATATAAATTGATTAATTTGTTTGTATTTATTTATATTCAACTTTGAGTTGATTACTCTATTATTATATAGTTTAAACAATATTAATAAACTAATAACTACTGATGATAGTTTTTTTTTTATATTTTATTTGAATGATCTAATATAGATTATCTACATCGATTTGTGGTAAATATATTTAACATATTAACTATTATCAATGTAAAATGCTTTTACTTACCTATCTTGATTCTATATTATACTACACTAAATATAAAATGTATTAGAAAATATTAAATTTTAGATTGGTTTGTAATTTTATAATATTCCTATGTTGTATTAGATTTAATTATAAACGAGCAATAATTTACTATGTATTAATTTAACAGTATTTTTAATCTATTTTTTACAAATATTTTATGATCAAAATAATATGGAGGTGTCCAAGATTGTTTTATTTAAACTTGTTTATTTTATATTTTAATTTGTGTCAACAAATGTTTTTGTTTATTTTGTATTACTTTTATGGTTCCTTAAAAAATAATATGTGGTAGATTTATTTATTTGTTTTGGTTTTAAGTGAGATTCAACTATGTTTATAATGTATTATTATAGTTTATTTTCCATTTTAAATTTTATAAAATAGGTAGTATAATATTAATGTGATTTTTGTTTTGTATGTATTCTATACTAATAAATTAAATACATTTATAAATATTGTTTTAATGTAAATTTTGTTTGATGAGGCATGGGGATATTAATTAAAAATTTATCTAAATCAATCATATTTATTGTGAAATAAACTATTATTTCATTATTAAAAGCAAATAAAGAAAATAAACAAAAAATGTGATGAACTTTTTCATAAGATACAATTTAAAAATAATAACTAATCTTATAACTCTTTATCCCTTTTGACAAAAATACCATAATAACCCATTCTGAATGCAAAAAAAAAACAGCCAACCATAATTTTTGTCAATGATTTTGGAACTTAAATATAATAAACATTTAGAGAATATTACATTATATTAAAATAAAAACATTGTATTATTCCATATAATTATTTAAAGGAGTTGTATAACTGTATAAGTATATTTTACTAAAATATAACTGTATAAAAATGATCATTACTTGCATGTTTAAAAATTTAAATATTGTTTAAAACAATCTTATTCAAATACAGATAATGACTGTATTTTTAATTAAAATATGTAAATCTATACGTGTATATAAAAGCTCAAAAAAATTAACACAAAAATAATTTACCTAAACTCAAATTTAAAAGGTTTTTGTATGCTTATAAGATGAAACTAGAAAAGAAGACTAAAATATCAGAAAAAACCCTAACTTAATTAAATGGTCCATGATACATTTTTGTGAAAAAGGTGATGCTGGTTTTCAATCCTCATCCCTCAAAGTGGCCAGTATAATGTATTTGAAATATTTATAAAACAATTGAACATTGAATAGTTTTTGGTTGTTGTAAGTAGGGCCGCCCCAAACGAAAAAATGTAAGGGGCTTGAGTCATTAATATGCCAACTTTTAAAAAAATGTTTTTCTTCTAACAATTTTAGTTTTCTGTTATAACAAAAAAAAAAAAATAACGGTAGATACTTAAAATTATCATCAAAAGTTTGTGTTAGCATTTTCTACACATAGCCCTATAAATTTATAAATATGTTTACATGTGAAAATTATTTCTAGCCTTATAAGCATGAGAAATTTCTTTTTTTCTCTGTAAATAATGATAAAAAAATTACAGTATCTTTCATAAGTTGTTTTTATAAATCTAAACAAAAATTGAAAAACACCATGCGTAAATCACAATTTGTATTTATGTACATGAAAATAAATGTTCATTAAACTTACCCATCTTTTTTTTTGTTTCTTTTTTGAAATTTGAGGTTTACATTTATAAAACGAAATTGCTTTTATTGGGTGGTAAAGTATAAAATAAAATAAACATAAGTATATAATAGTATAATAAGTGGCTATGTATCTATTTAAAATTAAGATGTATCACCAAATTTTGAAAAAAAAAATGACCTATTTTAAATTTATATTATTCTCTATAATAGAATAAGAATAGTAGTACCTATTGGGTATGTATAATTTTTAGAAATATTGAAATATGTAATATAATTTCTTTATGACATTTTGACATTTTTAATCCTTTTTTTTTATTTTAATAAAATATAAGTTTTGATGTAATGTAGTCATGTAGAGCAAAATAAGTTGTTTATGTTAGAAATTTGTTAATGTAATCTTTTTTCATTCTTCATTTTATCTAACAATATGTTACAAATCATTTTTGTTTTATATTGAGTCTAATATTAATATTTAATCAAATAAATTGGCTAAAAAGTTAGTTCTTAAAGGATCATTACCTATATTGTTGAGTACAAGAATTATAATAATTTTAATAAATTGGACATTTTCGATAAAATATACAACTAATTGTCCTGATGATTAATACAATACCTACCTGTATAATAAGTACTAGCTAATTAATATTTTAATATTTTTTAATATTATTTATAAATTTTAAATTTATTTTAAAACGTTTTTCTTTTTTACTGATTATTGTGTACACGTCTTTGTATACAACATTTATCACTGACCTCGATTATAAGCTTAGATCATATACTAGTAGTATATGATCTAAGATCATAAGTAGGTATTTTAAGTGTTAAGTCTTCAAGATCAACAAGTACAGTGTACACTACTAAAGATCGTGGTTCATAGATATATTGTCATATACCTACTTGTATTCATAGACAAATCAGACATTGTATTTATTTAAATATGTTAAAAATTTGTCGTAAAAAACATTCTTTATTATACATATAGGTATTATATAATAACAATTTAATAATTTATTTGAGAAATAGGATAGATAATACTATATTATTCGTGAGTAAGACCTAACACCTAAGTAGCTACTAGTTAGTAACTAGTAAGTAGTAAGTATAATATAAAATATAAATAATATAATCGACAATCGTGTCAAACTGTTACAGGGTGACGGACTGAAAAAATAAATAGGTAGGTAATACCATGACAAAATATTTAGTAATACTAAAGTAATACTAAAATAATACCAATAGGTTTCTTTATTTCTTATGTAGTCAGTCTCAATGTCTGGCACCTGCAGTGCCTCCGTGATCCGTGAGTCGTGACATAATTGAAGTCCCACTATATAGTCCCAACACAGATATATATAATAACATTAATAACTAATAAGTTTATTATATATATCTGTGAGTCCCAATGGTCTCTTATCACATTGTACCAATAATAATTGTAAAATTACGTCTTATCAGCTTTCAAAATATAATTTTTATCAACAATTTTAGTTCTGAAAATTTAATTTTAAAATTTAAAATGACTACTCCGAGATCAAAGTCACCAAAACCACAGAATTCGTTTAGAAAAGATGACGTCAAAGACGAGACAACATTTTGGGACAAAATTGGAACACTAGGACGTAAAAAGAGAATAAAGGAAGGTAAGTACTTTAACATTACCTTATATGGTCATCACCAGTGTTCGAAAGTTATAGCACTAATAAATTATGAAGTAGATTTTCCCTAAAATATAGCTCGAATAAATTTAATATATGAGTTATAATACAGGAATGGACTGGACAATTAGTCCTGAGAAACTATCATAGTTTCAAGAAATATAAAATATAATACTACATTAAAACAATTAAACCCTAATTTTTGGGAAATGACTTTAATTTGTACTTGGGACATGATCTAGTCTAAACTTCAATAATTTGTACAAACAAATTAATTTACAATTAAAAACATATAAATTCATTTTAAATGTTATATACAATACTGTTTCTAATTTTCACCAGGTGACCTCTGCTATAATAATATTGTGTTATTAAGAGCCGTTCTTATAATGTCCGGTTAAGTGTTCGTTAAGACTAACCGGTAGAATTCTTTCAGTTAACTCATGATAAATTCTTCCGGTTAGCGTTATCAGGCATTACAGTCACTAACCAAACATTGTAAGAACGGCCTTAAGTCACAAAATTATTGAGTGATACTATACAATAAATGCAATATCCACTTTTATATAGGCATATTACAGGAATATATTTTATCTATAGACAATGTATCTCTTGGTGGGCAGTGAGTGACACACCACTTAGTGTGGATAAACATCAATTGACGAGGAATGTGTACCACATAGCGTTACAATATGTTAAATTTAAAGTAGGTGCTTAGCCATTTGTATTTAGCCTAATGTTTCATATTTGTATTTATATATATTACTTAAATACATTATTTTATTTCACATTGATTAATAATTATTAACATAGCAGAAAAAATGGAAAAAAAATATATTACAATTTTTTTTGAAGAGTAATTCTTTTTAGCATAAAATGGATTGATTTACTTATAGATTTTCTGCTATTTTGAAATGTAGGTACTATTAAATAATTCTAGAAGTTTTGAGTTCTGGTCATTAAAATTATAAATATTATACATATATTATAAATATTTATTTGAAATTATGATAATATTACAGTGCAAGAAGTTCAGGAAGAGGGAAAATATGCTATTGACTCGCCAGGCAATCCAGCTATGGCTGATGTTCCTCCTGAAGAATATACTCTTGGTACTTAGTTGTATTGTACCTACTGTTCCTATTGGAGTTTCAGTAAAATAATTGTTTAATAATTAATATTATTTAATATTTTAGAGGAAAATGAAGAACGGACTATGGTGGAACCAAAGTCCTACTCTGATCCTAAATTACAAGAGTTAATGAACATATTAATTGATTGGGTAAATGATGTGTTAGCTGATCATCGGATCATTGTAAAAAATCTAGAACAAGATCTTTATGATGGACAAGTTTTACAAAAACTATATGGTAAATATGAATAAATGTAATTTTAGTATTAATTTATAATAGATATAATAAAATAGATAACTTATGTAATAAAAATGTGTGGCCAAATATTCCTATTATTCAGCGACTAGCAATGTCTTTTATAAAATAAATGATATTAGTTTAGTTAGTTTAAGAAACTAAGAATAAATTGGATTTTATAATTCATCTGATAAATAGATTAAATTGTTACAAAATAATATTTTTTCTCTTTAAAACATTTAACAAATTAATAAAAAGATAAAATGTATTTATTAATTTTAAATTTATCATGATACTAATTCTTAAATATATTATATGATCCATGCATTTCGGTAATTTGATTATAATTATTCACAAATAGAATGTATTCAATTAGTTATAGTTGAATTTATATTGATTTGTCTTTTATAAAAAATTTTAAATAATTAACAATAATGAATTTTAGAAAAATTGACTAATGAAAAGTTGGATGTTCCTGAAGTAACTCAATCTGAAGAAGGGCAAAAACAAAAATTGTATGTTGTTCTTGGGTCTGTAAATAATGTGAGTAAATGTTGAAATTTAAACCTATTTTGGTTTAAAGTTATGAGTTATGTATAGATTAATTATATTTTTTTAGATCTTGGGACTGACTGGTAACAGACTATCCCAACAGAAATGGAGTGTTGAAAGTGTTCATTCTAAAAATCTTGTAGCCATTTTGCATTTATTAGTGTCACTTGCTCGTCATTTCCGAGCACCAATTCGTCTTCCCGAAAACGTCACTGTCAATGTAGTGATTGTACAGGTATTTTTAAAATAAAAATACATAATATCCTAATAGTATTGATTATCTCTATGAATGTTCTTCTAAACCATAAATAATATTTTTATAGAAACGTGATGGGGTGCTGAAGAATCGAACTGTAATTGAAGAAATCACATCTAGGTACGATGACCTTGGTATGAGATGCGAGCGTGATGCTTTTGATACATTATTTGATCATGCACCTGACAAATTAGAAGTAGTTAAAAAAGTAAAAACACCAACTTACATTTTTAGAGTTTCTTTTTATTGACTAATTGTTTCTTTTTAGTCCTTGGTGACATTTGTTAACAAACATTTAAACAAGATTAATATGGAAGTTCAAGATTTAGACACACAATTTCATGATGGTGTTTATTTGACGTTATTAATGGGATTACTTGAAGGGTTTTTTGTGCCATTATATTCATTTAATTTGTCACCTCAAAATTTTGAACAAAAAGTACATAATGTTAATGTGGCATTTGATTTAATGCAAGAAATTGGATTAGCTGCACCTAAAGCTAGACCAGAAGGTAATATAATTTTGGTTTCTTGAACAAAAAGATTTTTAGTTAATTATTTAATGCATTGAAAAAAAGTCTGATTTTAAGGTATAATCTAATCAAATTTAAAAAAAAAAACATAACATGTGTATAGTATATTCATGGGTATTTTTAAGACTATAAACAATTAATGAGGGGTTTTGCAAAAGTTCATTGATATTATAGATTTAGGAGGAGTAATGAATATATTGATTTTATAATGATGCATTTTTTAATTTTTTTTTCTATCTGACATCACTTTTTTAGAAAATAAAATAATTCCATTTTCAAAAATGAGGCGATGTCTGGTAGTAAAATAGATATAGTGATGGCTTTATTTGGATTATCAGATTCAATTCATTCATTTGTTTAAAAAATATTCCATTTTTTTAAATTCTGATATCAAATTTTAGAGAGTTTCAAAGTAAAAGTAAAAAAAAAAAATAATAACAAAAAAGTTAATTTCATGAAAAATTCAGCTATATATTTAAAAATATTCTTGCTTTATTATTTTGATTACCATTACAATTAACAAAGATGAATATTGAATAAATTTCAATACAAAATAATAAGTAATTTGTTAGCTACTTTATCAACTTTTTAAATTATTATTATACATAATTACATAATATTTATACAAGAATTTTGTGATAGAAATTAATAATTTTATATTATATATATATATGTTTATTAATAATTTTTTTAAAGTTTCTTACATAATGCTTGGAACCTATATAATGTTTGTTTCGTTTTTTGAAACTCAAAAATATGCTTATTATTTTAAACTAGGCATAAATAATAATAATTTCTTTTTTTGTTTTACAGACATTGTTAATTTGGATTTGAAGTCAACATTAAGAGTGCTGTATAATCTTTTTACCAAATATAAAAATGTATACTAATCAAATCAGATGTAATAGTTAAGTATTGTTAATATTATTGAAAAGTAACATTTGTTTATGTGACAGTATTTTTAATGGCACAACAGGATATATGCACTTAATTTATGAAGAAAAGTAACTGAGGTACACTTATCCAATAATTAAGCTATTTACAATTATTAGCTTGACAATCAAAATTTATAAATATATTTTAATATTATGTTTTCACATTGTACTATAAGTATTATATTTTGTATGCGATTGTTAGAATAATAAGACTACAGACTAACTAACTAATTTTATAAATTTATGAATTTTGTAATATCATTTAATATTTTGTTAAATTATAACATTTTATATTTTATTGTTTCAATCACAAATTATATTGGTTTAGTCATCAAAATAAACAGTATAACGTTTAACTATAGTCTTTATTAGCATTAATAACCTAATGGCTAATACATACTTGTTAAACTCGAAAGCCTTTAAAGTTTAAATTACTATTTAAAATCTGAATGCACCATTAATGTTGTTTATTGTAGGGAAATAGTAAATCTTATGTTTTGAATTATTTGAATACAATATTTATTACCGAAGTAACAAAATGTGTTTGAGGTATAAGTGTATATTAAAAAATGCCCATTACAAACTAAATACTTCATATTATAGAAGTTATGATTTTATAACATAAACAAGACTTTATATGAAGAGGTCCCATTAAAACTTTTAAAATGAACCAAAATGATATAGTGGCAACATTGAAATTTATAAAATATTTGTGTATACTTGCATAATATTTTATATTGTCTTAAAAAAAATACAAAAATAAAATACAAAACACTTTGCAAACATGAACAATAATAATAATATAATAACAAAAATATATCACATATTATATAATTCTTCTACAGAATTACACCTTAGTTTATTATTCACTTTGATAAACTTTATTTTACAACTATGCTGTTGGTGTGAATACAGTTGTTTTTTGCTAAAAAATACTTGATCATCAACAACATTACTAATCCATGTGGTTGATGGAAAATACATTGCAGATAGTTTATGTGTTTCGAGTGTAGTGTCTTGTGTTGAAATGGTTAAATATGTTGTAGAATTATGTACTTTACTACAATATGCAATGGCATCACACAAACAAGCACATAGCATATGTGCTAGTCTTGTAGTTCGATCACTATCTTCATTCATATAATAATTATTTAATTCTGATACTAAAATTACATGTGGCACATTTGGACTGTTTTCATGTATTGAACAAGCATACTTGACAAGATCTTCCCACTGTGACAATGTTCTACATGTAAACAATGAATACATTTGGTTTAGTATTAAAATCATAATAAATTATCTTGTTAAATATCAACTGAATTATTGGTGGATTTAATTACAGGAATGTAATACGATTCAGTGCATGAACACTAGGTGGCTTGGCACCATCTAATGGAATTGGTAAAGACTTCATCTGAGATATTTGAATGTAAACAACTCGATATCCAAATTCAGACCAGTATACAGCGCTCTATATGAATATTGTAAACAAATAACACAATAATATTAATATTTACAATTATTAAAAAATTGATAGTTAAATATATAATACAATAATTTTTAAATGATTTGCTTAATAATGCTATACATAAACAGTGCTTTTTCTTTTTTTAAGAGGATTCTTCACCCACATGTGTTGTCTTCTCCTTACATACAAAATTGCAAATTTTTGTTCAGCGGAATCAATTTTATGCTGTTAGGTTTAATAATAGTAAATTTACCTATCTCAAACTTAATGGTAATAACTAATAATATTATCCAGGGAATTTCATAGAATTTTATTGATATTTAATTAAGTTACGAGCACTTTAAAGTTTAAAGTTTTAATATTTTACGTAACTATAAAAAAAATATACCTATTTAATTGATTATTACGTGTCAAGTCACTGTACAACATAAGTAAATTTTTTGCAAATGGGCAGTAGTAAAAAAAAAAAACATACCTCTTTTATTTTTGTGAAGATGAGCTATAATGCTATAACTGCTATAGGTACTCAAAATCAATTTATTTTCTTTGGTACAAATGGACAAATGCAACAAACTTGTTTTTAAGAATCAATACTTACAGGTTTTTACCTTTGTATTATTTTATTCTGTGAATTTACATAATATCATATAGATCTATTGGAATAGGTACTAAGAAAATTCATCTGACCCAAAAAGTATCCTAGTTATAGATATACCGTGGGTAAAGGTCTCAGTTTAGTCAGTTATACTAATAACTCTTAAAGCATTTCTGCTTACATACAAAATTGATAAATATTGAAAAAGTAGTATGCAATATATTTTTTTAATTATAAATTAAAGTTATGATGTAAATGTTAACTAATATCATCATCAATTTCTTTATTATATTTGAAACAAAACGTAATATTAAAAAAATGTATCACCTACTTCGAATAATAAAGATTGAGAATAAGCTGCTGATGAGCCACAAAGCAACGTACATTTTACTTTAGAACTGTCCATAGAAAATAAGCAATATTTAAAACCAGGAATAAAAACTAAAGGCTTGAAAAACAGAATATAAATGTTTACAATAATTGCATGGTTGGTTTATTATTAATTGATATTTAAATCAAATCTTAACTATGAAACCACCATGGTAAATTTTATTTTTATCA
>VUJU01005344.1:1131-13160 GCA_009835225.1 Aphis craccivora
CCGCAATCGTGTAATTATCGGGGGTCCATTGATAAACTATAATCGTTCGCAATCGTGTTATTAAAAAGGTCACCTCGATAAGAACCGTCCGCAATCGTGTATCACCGTAAAAAACGACTCTTTAGTCTTTACATCCACTGAATTGATCGATAGACACTTCATACAAGAAGTTTCAAATTATAACACTAAATCTTAAATTTTGAAATGGTCGACATCGATGTCGCAGGCATACTGACCGTATAGTGGTATTGCTTGCTATAGCCTATAATTAATATTATGTAGATCGATAATCTATATTATATTTAATAAACAAGCCGATAACGAAAAAAATAATAATGCAATACCTATAATGCATTCTGGGTTTTACGTTTCTTATTATTAATTCAATGTTGTGTTATTACTATAGTATCATAATAGATATACAATTTCTACAACTGAAATAAAATAACTGAAAAAAGCAAAAAAAAGTATTTACAATAAAAAAACCGAAAAAAGCAAAAATAAATTGGTTAATTTGGAATCAGAATGACGTAAAACGAAATTACATACCTACAATAATTATTATATTTCTATCTCATACATAAAAAAGAAGTATATATGCTTTAAAACCCGAGCCCTAGTTATATACAGTAAACAAACACAAGTCGTTGTTATAAGCTGGGTTATACGCATGTTTACAATAATGTTTAGTAGGTACATTTTTTTTATAATATGTAGGTACTTGATTTTCAAGATTTTGAAGGAGGGGCTACATTATTTTTTGGGTTTCTGTAGAATATATGCCTCTTAAAACCTCTCCATATTTGTTCTGATGAACTATATACCGTGTATCACACTCAAACAGTATCCAATTAAATTATGTTTATATAGTGTTCCCGATCGAAATTTCTTTCTCCTTGAGTGGATTTTAACTATGTTGAACTAAAGTTGTTTGATCAATATATTTTTCAACATTGATAGTCGTAATTCCACAATTGGCATCTTAACGATACGTGATATAAAGTTCTGATATTAAAATATTCTAATAATATGTCGTTACGAAATCGATTGAATCGATTGATTGAAAATCGACGTTGATTGTGGGATTTCAGAACATTGACCTTGACACCGTGAGCCCATCACAGACTTCCATACATCCTCCGCGTAATAGAACCTACGCATATTTCTGCTGATAGTTTATGTACATAGTTTCCACATCGAAAACATCGCTGCGACGATATTCATAATGTTATACATATTATGTTCATTTTCTGCTTTTCATCAACAAATTATATGTATGATAAATACGAAGCAATAATACGTCTTGTCGTGCATTATACCACCGTTCATTACTGTAAAAACTACGACGTAAGTTCTACGAACATATAATTATATAATTTTAGTATAGGACGTATACGTATTAAAATTTCGTAAAACGTTTTACCTACCATCCGAAATGATTCGTCCGATATCCAACGATGTTTCCCGCGTAACCTATCTACATTAATCACAAGGTCCTTTTATGTCGATCATCCTCAGGGTTTTATACCTTTGCTGTTTATGTTAATAATTTCTACATTATAACCGTAGGAGGTATACCTATATAATAATAATATGATATTGGTTCACTTTGAAGTCAACCGAAATTAATTCATTTTATACCCGTCGATAGTCTTCACTTCTCATTAATATGTCATCTCACGCCACTCATTTGGTTATTAAGAATCCGTCTCACAGATGAGACGTCGTGCTAATCATTTAAATAATTTACAGTTCAAAATTTAATATTACATTCGTGTCATTTAGTCAAGGTTCAATAAGTAGTGTAAATCGTATATTATGTAAATCATAAAAAGTGTAACTGATCCTAAACAAATTGATTTGGTATTTCATTTTAAATTCTAAACGGAACGATGTATTATACAGGTTTTACAATGATGTATGGTTTTTATCCTTTATGTCTGTCATCACCTTCTAGAACAGTAAAATTAAAATTACTTCAATATATTAGCTTGAGGGTAGTTCTTTGTAGTAGACTGGATTTAGTTATATTATTAGTATTTTATAAAAAAAAAAATAGTAAAAAAAACAGAAATAATTTAGACATGTCATAGTATTATTAAAAAAAAGATCGAATAACTGTAAATACTTGAAATTTTCAACAAATATTTTTTAGCTTTCATAAAATTCATTATTTTTAAGCTAAAAAAAAAAATAAATACCTGACATTTTAGTCATTTTTTGTTTTTCTGTCAAAAAACTTGTGAATACATAATACTCTTGTCAGTTGTTATAAATGTAATGATAATAAAGATTTTATCTATTATTTTATTAATCATAGAAACTTTTCGTTATAACGTATAA
This sequence comes from Aphis craccivora, assembly GCA_009835225.1. Classification (NCBI taxonomy): domain Eukaryota; kingdom Metazoa; phylum Arthropoda; class Insecta; order Hemiptera; family Aphididae; genus Aphis; species Aphis craccivora. Next base: position 3,475 of record VUJU01005344.1, read on the forward strand.
TTCTATTATTAATTTGTGTACACTATACACCATACAATGTTCAAAAAATGTAAATTTTTTAAAGGTATTTTAATAAAAACAGAATGCATTTTAGACCGTTAATGTAAAATGTATATTTTGTCTGCACTTTACCATATTATGAATTTTTAAATAATATTTTATTCATGAAACATTACTGAAAGTCAACCAATTAATAGTTTTATAAAATAACCAATATCATTAAACTTAAATAGATATTTAACATGATACTGACTTTAAAACGAAATTCTAAGTATTATCCAAATATGTCGTATTTAATCTAAAAATTACAAAAATAATCGCAACATCACCTTGTTTGATTTGTTTAATGTACATATTATTATATAATATAATAAATTATATCATTATTCATGATCCAACGTATAATACAGATGTGGTCAAATTACTATACAAACTAAATATTTTAGTAAACCGGTTTCTGTGGAACATCAAAATTATTATTATTTAGTTTAGTTAGTTCTGCGTTTTAGCACAGCTTACAAATATTTTAAAACTGTAAAATCTGATGGGAGTTATATATTATAATAACCATAAAACATTACATGGTTTAACGAAACAGAACCAAATATTATTGTATTTTTTTTTTTCGATTTCTTATATGTAATGCGTAATGAATATTTTTTTAATGATGTTACAAAGTAACATATAATATATTTTATATATGTTTTTATCATGACATTTATGAATGTATATTGCTTACATCTTTTAAAAATTAGTTATGGTGCGTAAAATTGTTTTAATACAACACAAATATTTGGAACGTAATTCCAAATTAAGTTTGTTAGTATAACGATTTTACCTATAATACAAAATATATTAGTAGGTATTTGGTTTAACTTCTGCCTCAGAGACCTATAGATTTTAAAGTCTAGTTGAAAGATTTATTAAGGGTATCAAGTTTCAACATACATTAAGACTAAAAACTAATTTACTTTATATTATATACCTACAATATTATGGGTAATTTATTTATATTTTTTTAATATTATTTGTATTATTATCGTTTAATTTGTAAAAAAATATTATAGTCGTTTAACAAAATGTATAATATTATATTAAGTTATTCATTATAAGTATAATAATTACCTAACCAATAGATTATGACTTTAATAATATTCTTTATAAGCGACAATTAAATCAATTTTTTGATTTTAATTCTTTTTTTTTATAACAACTGATCATTAACTTATAGATACATGTATTTATTTAATTAATAGTGGGAGATGCATACAGTTTGATTTCTGAAGAGGAATTTCGTGTTATGTAAGTAATAAGCAGAAGTCCGAAAGATGATCCTAAAATAATTATAAAACGACACATATAAAGTGAAATTTCTTTCCCTTAAATTCGTATTACACAATTTAATTTAGTACTAAGATACTACAATACTAAAATATTTTTATATTTATGTATAATATTATTATACGACAGCCAGGACAACGTCACGTTTAAAATTGAAATTCTCGCTTGTCTTGATATGGCTGAATTAATAATATTTACCTACTTAAGAAAAATGCGCATTTGTATAAGTATAATAATAATAATAATATATTATTGCACAATGCAACTTAACGAATCGAATACGATGCCATCGTTTCAGTGTAAATAAAGCGGTAAAATCCCGTAAATCTGTCGAGTAGTACAGCAGCAATTGTGTGTTAGGTTTATTTTATTATTATGCCAGAAATTAGTGTGGATGAAAGAAAATCTTGACAAATTTATTTCTTAGTTTGAAAAACCGCGAAAAAAAAAAACAACGGTCATAAAATAATAATAAATTTCCGGAGGTATTTCGCTCGTATTGTGTATTTTATATTATGCAGTTGCTGTACACTATGAATGTATAATGTTATAATATTATATTATGCATTATACCTATTCGCCGACAATAGAATCGCTGATGCGATTATAATATTATAATGTATAATATTATTTATATATTATTTTGTGCCGTGTATTTATCGGCTAACCGCGTATGGTTTCCGTCGTGATAATATTACAATAGTGTCACCTTGCTTATTAAGTTTTACGATCGAGGCTTTGTGTATTTTTTCAAAAATAAATAAAATAAAAACTGATGTATCATTCATATTTTCTTCGCTCACCTCAGGTATATGAAAATAAACGCATTCTAAAATATTTAGCAACGTCATTACAATACCACCTACTCATAACCACTGTATATACATGGGAAATATTATGTACAATTATATAATAAAATGTAGTTGGGTGTATTTCACCTGACAGTTAATTTTTTTTCACCGACGCGTACGATAATATACTACAGGGTAGCTAAATTATGGCTCGAGTTTTATCGTAAAACAACAAATATATTTTTATAATTATTATTTTATTTAATTAAGATTATACATTAACACAAACTTTTAAAGCTGAATATTTCTGCACTGTTTTAACTAGTGTGGACAAACGAAATCATTTTGAAAGTGTTGAAATTATTTTAAGTTTAAATGATCATAAATGAACATTATAGTAAACAATGGATTTAACATGATTTTATTTGAATGATTATCAAACTTTAGCTAACGTTAAACTCTATTAATATAATGTGATAATGATGTTATGATAATTTGATCTTAGGTAAAACATTTAAAACACGATTTAGTGGCCAATTGAGTTAAACTCAATGTTATTATACAGCATTACATCGTAATGCGATTAATTTCCGTTGGGGGGAGTGATAAAAGCTGAAGCTGAAGTCCTCTTAACGTTGTTGCGGGAACATCACTGCAGAGTTATTTCAGCTCTATGCAATATTTTGACCTTTTATCATTCGTATTTGCATATATATATATATATGCGTATTATGACGTTAAAACCGTGTGGATATGCGTTATACTTTGATGCGAATTGATCTTTCAAATAATATTATGCGAGTGTGTACGAGTGCAAAAGATATTGCGAATAGGCGCGCGTGGCACAACACGTGCGTGTGCGAGTCGTACGCACCAAAGCCATTGTGTCGGTCCAATCAAGACGACATAAACATATTATTGTAATGTCGTGTGTGTTCCACACAAGCTGGCTGTATTGGTATGTATATAGGTACCTGCCACGTATCAGCTGATCGAACGATATGTATATACTCGTGTAACAGTATATCGTGTATGTATGTATGTATATATATATATGGGTACACGAGCACACGCGCTTTACACGTATTATCATTATATACATGTGCGTTTGTGAGTACATGGACCGTATATACACGCGCGCGCGCGTGTTATATATTACGTGTGTTGGTGATGTATGTACATTTACGTACCGTACGTACGCATATGGGTACGGACGGGGCATTGCGAATTCTTTCACGAAAATAATAAATTTAACGATGCGTGTGCGGCGGAGGAAAAGAAAAGAAAAGAAAAAAAGGATATTATATAATATTATGTATAAACACGATTGACGTTGGGAAACGTATATACGAGGTCGGAGTTACCTATACTATGCTCGTGAATCCGCGGGACAACGCTGCGATAAATAAATAAATAAATGTATGCCTACCACAGTGTTTTATACACGTTCGTAAAAAATCTACACGGTTGAGTGTGAGTGATGCAGGATGACTCTTGCACTCGAACTGCAGCTCTTACCACTTTTGAAACTCGACAATTATTATCTGGTACTAGTCTAATATCCGACAAACGCCCGCCACAAACGCCACGAGTGAATGACATTAACAAAGAACTTCGCAGAATCAAAATAATATTCTTAAATATTATGACGTATGCAACTGACGTATTTTTTAACGCTTACACTACCGTTTGTCTATAGTGTCCACCGACGAATATTAATGTGTAGAATTTTAAATTTTTCGCGGACACCAATCTAGATAACATTGAATGAAAGACAAAATCTGTCGGAAAACATAATTTCTACTAATCATAATATTATCTATCATTCTATCTTTTAAATCCGATGGGCTAAAATGTTGTCTCTTTTGGTACTTCCTGCTACGGCGTATATACGTTTGCTCTCTTCGTCCCTCTTCGACATTACCGAGGCCCTATCTGAGACCCAAATCGAGTATTATGGGATTTCTAAGATGTTTTGGGGGTTGAAATACGGGTGTAAGTACGACGTTATGATGCGATACCCACCATCGTGGACGTGTGCAGCTGTACCGGCAACAGGCGTTCGTCTGCCGGCGGCGGTTGTTGCGCAACGGTTACGGCGTGCGTCGTCCGTCCGTCTGTCGCCGTTTCGAAATAGGTTCGTGGCCGCGGTCGATTTATCATCGGGTTTGCGTGTCTTAAATTAAATCGAAAACGTGTGGCTGGCGCGCGCCTGATCGTATTATTATTATTATTCGATGGCGCGACCCGATGTGACCCGATTGCGATATCACACGCGGCGGTGGCGGTGGCGTTTTTTCGCACTCAGGAATCTTGAAAAACGAGCACGCGAACGCCCTCGTTATTGGGTTAGGTCGGGTTAGCCGCCGCCTTTATTACTACCCACTTTGATTATAGGCGTGCAAGGTATATAACTCGTCGAACGTCGCGAAATACAAAATAATATATAGTATAGAATATAAACGCTGTGCTAAAGAATTTACGGACCCGTGTTTCCGGAAGCGACGGCGAGTCACGGCCGATGACGTGCTAGTGAAGCGATATCGTCGTCACAAGACAAGAGTAAGCACTGGCAACGGCTACAAACCGATCGCGTTTCAGCCATATTCGCCCTCCGTGAGCATAATATAATATATTATTATTATGATATTCGTCGTAGGTATATAATATAATAGTCGTAAGGCATATGATTTACGTACGGGTGGTTGTCGTTACCATATTTCATGTACCGTGCGCGTATGCACGTTTGCGCGTTTGCGCGTTTCCGCTGGCGCGAGCGAAACGATATGTTATAATATATAATATGATATTTCACGCGAGTTTCCCTTAGGTTTTTTTTTTAATTGATGGTCGGCCGCCGGGACGCAACATAATTCCCGGTTTGACGATCGTATCTCACCGTCGACCATCACGAACCCGCGACCGGCGTGAAAATTGTAATAATAAACACCGGTGACGATGCGATTCGCGTGCGCTACCTCGGCGACGTGCGGCGAATGTATATTATAATAATATGATACGCACATATCGTATGATATGGGTGAGGTGCGTCCGCGCACGACAACTGCACGCGAACAACGCGCACGCGTTATTATAACGCGTATTATTATTATTATTATTATGACAATATAGTGTCGCGATACCATTCCGTACCCCGTGTACTATATACATAGGTCTGATATATAGGTAGATGTGTAATATATACTATATACTCATCAGACTCTAAAGTAATATTATACTCTCTGGCCGGCAGAGTCAATAGAATCTAGAACGTAATAATACACATAATATTAACGTTTTATCACCGATAACAATGATTATAATTATACATATTGAACAGCGTAGAAATTTTCACGCTTATTATATTATATACGTATTATGCGCGACTTTAAAGTCAAGATTGTGTGTTACGCAGTGGCGTAGCATGAAGCTCAGCGATCTTAAGATAACGCTATACCCACACGTGTTGTGTCTGTCTTATACACGAGTAACATGGTTAAAAACTGTTTTGGGAGGGACGACTTTACTCCAAAATTACCAAAATTATAAATCGCATTAGGAAGAACGTTACCTGTGTCGTAGCTTTTTAATATTTTTGATAGTTACTAGTAACCAACCAATAATTAAGTGAAAAAAACCTTAAGTTCTCAAACCGATAACTTTAATTATAATCATGTTATCAAAAATCTTAAAACGCTACGACACAGTTATAGTTCTACCCAATGTGATTTATAGTTTTAATAATTTTGATATAAATAATGATGGAGTAAAATTGTCTCGCGCAAAACATTTTTTAACTATGTTACCTACTTATAACTTAGTGTATACGTCAACAGAAACAACACATTCGGGTATAGTGTCCTCTTAAGGTCTACCTGTGTAAGAACTAAGAAGTGAAGGTCGCTTTTAAACACTGTAAAAATGAAATCATTAAATACAGATTATGCATGCTAGACAGAAGTTGATAAAAAAAAAATAATAATAATATAATTGTTTTTAACTATACATATTTTTTAATAAAACAATAACAGTGTATACTATTCTAAGTGATTTTTTTTTAGTCTCTGTTTCATTGAGAAAGGACAGTTAGGTTATTTTGCAGGGATTTTACATTTATATTATATTACGACAAAAATACCGTTTCTCCTTACTTATATGTACCCTGGGGCCTAGATTTAAATACCTAACTGGACATATACACTAGTTTATTGAGTGTCACTAACCAGGCTTTGTTAGAATATACTTTTAAAATAGTATTTCTAATCAAGTATTAAAATGACAATAAAAGTAAGTATACCAATTACCAAGCACTTTTAGCATTTTAACATTCGATAATAAGCCAAAAGGATAACAAATAATATGAACTATAAAAACCTATAATAACTATAAATAATATTTAAGCTATACTATAACTAAATTAGTTATATTATATAAATGAGATCAATTGGTGCACATTAGAGATTTTGTAATATCCTACGAGAAATTCCACATATTACGTCTATGAATATATATATATTTATAGTGACAGTCATCAAGACCAGTATTTGTCTATACGGCAATAAATATTATAGTTATGAAGGTTATCGTAAAGTATGTTCAGGGAAAAAAATCCGTGACGCACAGTCTAAAACTATCTTGTAACAGGTCATGACGGGGGGCAATAGATCGTTCGAATGAATTCGATAGGTATATTGTATCGGATAGGTACTTAATAATAATAAAATCAGTTTGCGTAACTATTGAATTTACGATTATTATTATTTTTGTCTCTAACCGATGAACAAAACCAGCCGAAGATCACGGTACACACAATAGCCTACCTACCAATACAAACCTAAATCATACAAGAAGTGGCCTCTATATATGCATTGATTAATAACACAGAAGTTCGTGAATTTATTATATTCTTTATGATATTCGTTGACGATTACGACGCCACGATTTATATTTTATAGATCGGCGTTACGAAACGATGATAGACGAACACACTATGCTTTGTGCATTAATCCAAAGTCAGTTCGTAATACTACGGTGCGTGCGTGTCTATGTGTGTCAGTATCGGGAGCGGGAAGAATGTCGCCGTAGAAAACCAGAACGAAATACTCGACGGTTGCGTGATATTTTATGGACAAAAACGAGTTATAGACGACCAAAGTTCGCAGATTAAAAACTTTTAGTGTATGCACACGACTGTCAGCACTATTAAGTGCACCTATAATTAAATCGATATTATGACTTATGGTATATGACAATATAATCCACATGACTAAAATATTGTCTTTGATAGAATAGAGAGAGGATAACCCTCCCGCATCATCTTTCATTTTGATATCATTTCAACTCGATACCGAAAAAAATGGTTTATTTTTCAATCGAGTAAACATTTAAAATTTTAGATATTTCAAATACATCGTCGCTACAGCTAAAAATCAGTGAACATAATATTTCAAATTGAAATCTGTTATTTTATGAAAATCATACATGTTGTAAGTATATATTTATCGCCCCATGTAAGATACAAAACATAAAAAATGACAAAAATATGTATTTAGTAGACAATTCGAAACTGACTTGTGTTTGATATAAAATCAGAAAATAAATAATTCATCACTTAAGTAAGAATTTCCTAGAAATGTCTTTAACTAGACCTTGTTACAAATGATACTGTTATTATATTCATTTACATATATGGTGACGCAAGGCTAGAAAAGTTAATGATATTTTTCGACTAATAGATATGACATTTTGAGTTGGTTTTATAAATTTCATTTTTACATCCATATGTCCAATTTGATTGATTTCACTTTAAAATAATTATCTTGAGCCACGCAATAACATAACATACAACGGTACGATAACAGTTTTGACGATTAAAATTGAAAATTAATCTAATCGATACAATACAGCATTGGACTACTATTTAAATTCGACACACAGGGGGGCCATCTTCATGGACGTCCAAATAACGGTCAAATCAATAATATAAAAAAAAAATTCGATAGTACCTATATAAATTATCTATATAGTGTATCGTAAATAAAACGAAATCGACTAGAATATATAATAACAATAAATTTATTTAGCAAGCCAAACCATATTTAAAAATATAATAATTATTATTATTACGAAAATATTTCCAAATCTCCTTAAAGGTGTATATAGGTTGTGACGGAGAACTTTATTTGATTTTCGTTTAATGGCAATTTTATAAATTATAAAACTACACGGGCATTATAATATAGTATATGCATATTATTATAACATGAATAAATAAATAAATAAATAAAAAAAAAAAAAAAATTGATTTATAAACTTACCGAGTTGTGTGCTATCGACATTTTTTATATATAATTTTTACGCGTTTACGCGTATTATCGAAACTCAAGCACCTACGTGTATGTATACGTACTCGTGTTTGGGTATTAATTACAACGCAGGTTTTTCGTATGGTATACCTATGCGTTTTGAATACAAACACGACGAACGGTCGTACGAAATAAATAAAAAATCGTCTGACGGTAAAGCAGCATTCGTATCCGTACAGACGTTGCATATAACGTACAATGTATATATACGACTTCTTACGATATACACACTCGTCGAGGGCCCGTTGCCAAACGATCATCGTACGGCGCAGGTATTATGTACTGTGATCTTATAACATTATATATACATATAATAATATAATAATAATAATAATAATAATAATAATATGTAGATATACGCTTTTATCGTACGTCTCTCTGTACGCGTGTACATTGCGATATAATAGCGACTCGGAACTTTGACCCGTCCGGTGGTCGCGTCGTCGTCGTAGTCGTCGTACACGACGCATGTAAAATATAATTCCACCGCGGCGGTGCTGACGTTATATTATATATTATTATTTTTATCGGTTCGAGACGACGATTTACAACGGCGTCGACGACGACGGACGGCGACGGGTTCATGTCGAGGGGCAGTATGGTGTACGTTCGTCCGGTCTCTCTTATTGTTGCTATTATTTTTATTATTATTACTATTATATCGTGTAAAGTGTATAATAATAATAATACAATATGCGTTCTTCTTCCTCTCCTCTTCGCCGTCATTTCCTCATCGCCATATCTGACCGTACACGCAAAGTCGTATGGCTCCGTACGACGACAACGCGGCGACCGATGGACACTATACGGATCTACGATGTACCTGTCCCGCTGTAGGTAGGTATACTCTCCTCATCGCGGTCCGCGGACTCTTATCTAATAATAATGTCGATGTTATGGGTATCGTTATTATAATATTATACGCCGTTTTATCAGATAAATTCACGAAGCGAGGCGCTACGACACGGTCATATATATTGCGATACACGCATTATCGTGTCATCGTGGTGCATATCATGTACACGATATATTATAGTGTGCAGCGTTATTGCACTGCTGCACGCGCACAGTGTGCTTGGAACTTTTATTGTCACCGCTTAAACGACGATAACATTTCCTCTTCTATGAGGGGTGATCCATTTAACATAATTTAATAATACGTACAAACGTTTTTGAAAATGTTTTTTTT
>VUJU01005345.1:0-14150 GCA_009835225.1 Aphis craccivora
TTTTTCCTATAATGGTGCTTCGAGTTTCCTCTATAGATACTAAAGGAAAACTTTTGGAAAACTTATTGTTGTATTTTTAATCTTTAGTTAAAAAAACACAAAAATTGTTATGATTTTTCAACTTCAAAATTACTCGCAAATTTTCGCGTTTTCGACACATTTCGTAAAAATTTGAACTATAAACGCTTATAAAAAAAAAACTTGTGACTTACGATTTTTAATTTTTTTTAGTTACAATAAAAACAACTCATAAGGAACCTTGTATTAAATTTTCAAAACTTTTTGGTCATCCAAAAATTTTTTATCGACACTTTAAAAAAAATTTGTCAAAAAAGTCGAAAATTTCAGTGGTCTATAAATAACTCAAAAAAAGTCAAAAATTTTTGAAAATTAAGCCTTATATAGATAACACTGACATTAACATTTGGTGAAAATTCAAGTATTTACAGTGATTAGTTTTTGAATTACAACCATATAAAAAAATCGATTTGGTCGAAAACTGGTTTTGCGTAAAAATTCCCGTTTTTCCGTCATTTTTTTTTGGTTTTTCCCGGCGCTTTTGAAAACTATTGTTAAATTCAAAAAATGACTTCCCCAATGCACCAACTAAATTCAATTACAAATCGGAAACCATCCCCAAAGTTTGAAATTCGAGCATTATTTCGACACTTTCTCGTGTACACAGACACAAAAAAAAAAAAGAACACACAACATTGTAAAATCAATACATTCATCGCTCCGCTCAGAATCTAAAATCATTGTATAACCAAAACATTTTTCGCTTCATATAGAATTTATAAAACCAGTAATTTCAAAGCACTATAAAGATGTGATATCATAAATAAATGCTAATTAAACTGAATTTAAGTATATTTAGTCTGTTTCGATAATTTATTTACTTGGCGAGGAAATTTTAGTATTAATATAGAGTATACAGTGTTATTATTATTGGTTGTAGAGTATTATTTTGATTAGTATAGAAATGTTCACTGTAATATTTTTAATTTATAATGTCTTATTGTCTAATTATTCATCCAGCTCCACGGTTCTTATATTGTATCGTATGAAGTAAAAAATTTCCTCGCCAAGTAAATAAATTATCGAAACAGATTAAATATTCTTAAATTCAGTTTACTTAGCATTTATTTATGATATCACATCTTTATAGTTCTTTGAAATTACTGGTTTTATAAATTCTATATGAAGCGAAAAATGTTTTGGTTATACAATGATTTTTTTTTTTGATTTTTTTTTCTTCTTTTTTTTACTTAGCTAATTTTTACACGGAGTTAGACGGAGGGTTTTTGTTTTGATATTATTTTTCGGGAACAATAACCGTCGGGAAAAAGGTGTTCGTGAAAACAGGTTTCGGGTTTTTGGACTCTCGGGCAAAATACTATTCGGGAAAAAATTCATTCGGGAATTTCGATTCGGGAAAAACAGCGGGTACCATTTGTAAGTATTAATTGTCATAAGTATTTAGTAGGCGATATAATATTAATAATAACTGTCATTGAATCCTGGTTATTTAAATATATTTTAAACCCTTTATCTCTATCTTTTTCCTTTCTCTTCGCCCAACATGGGGATAACCATTGACACCCTTGTCCTGCATCTCCATATATGACTCTATCTAATTAACATCCACACATCCACCTGTAATTTTGATTTTTAGATATTAATAATTAATTTTTTAATCTAATACAGTGGAACTATATTTTTGCAAAAAAAAAAATCGAATATTAATTTTATAATTATGTTTATAGATTTTAATAACTCATACAAGGTAAGTTTATAAGTCAATACCTAGTGGGCAGAGGCTACTGACATGGCGGTCTCATAGAACGGTCTTGTGAATGAATTCATGGTACATATATACCATGTTATGTTTTTCATGCATCCATAGTACCTACAGTTTGCAAGGCAATAAACAAAATGTTGACAACGAAGTATAGGTACATATTGTCATATTGACATTGTCACCTAAGAGCTTAAATCATATATGTAGGTACTATAGTACTGCAGATTTTTGTTGCATCGTCTTCAAGGAAAACAGGAAAAAAATTATTGAGATATCAAAAAAATCCGAAAAATCGAATATTTACAAAATTTTCTATACAAATAATAAAATAGAAAAAAATTAACATTCAAGTTTATTTTTTTATCAACTATGTTTTCAAAATCTGACAATGCAGAAAAAGCGTTATCTTCCATACCTGTTGTAATAATCTCAACAAAATGTTTTCGAATCATATTTAGCTTGTTGAACTGTAACTACAGTAATATTCTAATATCTTTCTCATTTTATATGGTTTGATTTCACTTTAGCTGGGATTTTCGATGGTTTCCGATAATATTTCGTTATCTGTCTATATGTTCTTACCGTAATAAAAATAATAATTATGCACGCAAGATTAAGTACAATAAACGGTTAAATTATATAACGATTTATCAAGAGTAAAACGTTTTTGGGTATAATGATAGTTTCAGGGGGATTTAAATGTATAGTTCGAGATAACGAAAAATTCGAGATAGCGACGTTTGACATAAAAAGAATCTGCTGCAGTATATATTATGCAAATGATTTAGGCCTACAATATTTTGATTGTATCAAACTCTACACCAGTGGTTCTAAAACTAGCTAAAATTTAAATTGAACAAAGGCTCCCTATTTTCTGCACATGTATAATTTAAAATTTAAACGTTATTTATTTAGGTATGTAAATGAAGTAAAAAAATTTTACCGCGTATTTCGTCCGGCGGTCATCACCGGACATCGACTCGCACATCACTGGGGGTCCGCAGAAGCGCAAAACACCTAAAGAGAACTATTACTCTACAGTCTACAATGTAAATGACACGTTGTTGTATGAACTACTATATAGGTATGCTATGCCTTTACTGACCATCTACACACGAAGTATGAATAATGAGCTAAAATAATGATGTATGTTTTACTAAGATTAATATTGGATGGCACAAATTTATTTTATATACCTACATCTTTAGGTTTTACCTACTTAATAGTTATAATACATTATAATATTTATGTTTATAATTATATATACTTATATATAATTGCCTATTGTCAATAGATAAGTAATAAGTATAGACATAGTCAAGTATATACTAGACACATCAAAAAATTCTTAATAACGATTGAACTTATGGTGATTCAGCGGACAAATATTGTAATGTTATTCACATTATGTACTTACACTAATTAAATACCTAATAACTACTTAAAACCGAACAATAAGTCCAAAGATTAACACTATAAGTAGAACCCTCATTTTCATATTATGACCAGTCTGCTTCCAGCTACCACCCTGTCCATCACACCGTTTTATTCTAATAGTAACAACTTAGCTTGAATAATTGATCTTATACTTACATATTGCAAAGTTATAAGTTAAAAATACACGTTTACAACAGTTTTAATTCATTTCATATACTCATACTAAATTCTCGTCTTGATTCTATTTTGTCATCTGATCATCGACGGTTATAGGTAAGAAGTTATATTAATATGCGTTAACACTTCAAGAGTAGTTGGATTATCATTAATTAAAGCTGAATAGAACACGTAGACTCAGGTGTGTTAAAAGAATAACTTATATATTTTATAGATTTGTATTCACGATCCCGAACATATTGTAATAATATATAGGTATTAATAAACAATAAACGATTAGTTTAAAGAACGTCGACACTCTCAGTCCCATTATTTATTTTTATAAATGCCTGCGATTATACACATCTTAAGTCAATACATTATTATAAGGTAAAGTTTCATCAAAAGCAACGCGCAGGCTTATTTTTTGATTCATTGCACTATCGTCTATGATCGATGCCTCTAATGCCTATAAAGAACTTATAGAAGCAAGTATAATATTAGTATGTAAGAAAAAAAAAGTATCATAAAATTTAAATAGCCATAAAAATATAGAATAAATAATTATTATTTTGTTATTACTCGACCTAGGTTTAAATACCTATAGGTGTTGTCTATTGGTAAAACCAAATCATTTACAGTTTACACAAAAACAACCACAAAACATATTTTCTTTTAATTACCTACTTAATTAAAAATTTAAAACATTTCAATATTATAAGCTCTTCAATTAAATAATTTTTATAATAATTGAGCTGTATATATGAAGCATTAAAGCTATAATACAAGATTAATCACCATGAAAATTATTTGTAGGTAAATAATTTATTATTGTAATAAATGTGGTTTGTATAATGTAACTAAAAAAAAATTATTAACCTAGCAACATAAATATTAATGTAAGATTAATTGAAATTATTAATTGACACTTACAAGATAATATTTAAAATATTGTTATAAAAAATGCATAATAATAATAATAATAATATAAAAACCTGCAGTGAACTAGTCCTTGTGTCCAATTTTACATCATGAATCCTTCGATTATACATTCACAACCGTTTACTATTTGCAGATAATATGACAACATGGTAGAATGTACGATACTGTTTTGAGTTTTCCCAGTCATTCGGTTTACACCGGACACGCCAGACAGATTAGTTTCAAGAAACTGTCATAAGTCTCCATAGAGACGTTAACATGATTTCCTCGCACTTTACGTTTTTAATTATTTTATTAATCATTTTTGTTTACGCCAAAAACACAATGGCTCGGTCGAAACCATATTCAAAGCCCCGGTCATCGATTGGTAAGTTTTATTTATTTAAAAAATATATATAACCTATATGTATAACCTAACCTACCTACTATATTAATATTATTACTGAAGATTTCCTATTTAAAATTAAAATGCTTATAATAATTTTATGGTTGTGAGATAATACTGATATTCTACTATATTTTTGGCACCAATAAACTGAGTCAACTTTCTTTTAATTTTAATATTATCCACAGATAGTCTATACGAGTACCTATTATTTCAAAAATGTATTGTAATTTTCAATTAGCCATTTATATTACATTTTTTATTATAAATATATACAAAATATACAAAATAATATGTAGCTATACAAATTCTCTATTTTTATATTAATACAATAATTATACAATGACATAATGTAGTACTTACTAGTTAGGTACTTAAATGGTTGAAAATAAGTTTAAAAAATATTTATATATGTGTGTATATTATACTGTAAATTATTTTACACCTATGCCATAATATATTATAATATACACACCGGAATCCAAATTCCGATTTTATCACATGTGTTTATTATTATTATTTTTTTTTTTTTAACTCTGGTTTGGTATTATAAATTAAATTTTCTCCGCTATTCTTAAATTTGTTAAATTTTTTAAAGTGTACGATATATTATTTTAAGTGCATATGCCATATTTTGCTATAAATATTTTTGTAATGAAAATGTACATCTATATACAAAACCTATGTTTTATATAAAAACTCCTACGCCATTGTAGTCAAGGCAGAACAAATTTACTTTTATTATTCCTTAATCCTTATTATAATATTTTATTTTTGAGAAACATAAATCTTATTAAGACTTTTAGAGGATTTTTAGTGAATTCATTTATTACAATTTAAATGTAAATATTTAATGTTTTTTAATGTGTATACACTCGTTTGATAATGTTTTATTTATCGTTCAATATGACATTATATTATCTATGTTTTACTATAATATACATTTGAGTGTCGATAATTATCGAATTCCAGTCATAGATGAGTTCAATACATTAAATTGTACACATTTCACATTTATATATTATTTTAAAAAAAAAAATAACATAGTCAAGATTATTATTTTGCTATAAATGAAATGAAACATTTATTTATTTTTTTTAAATCATGAATATTGTGTATTTATATGTGATGTGTCTATGCATGCCGATTGAATTAATTATTTTTTTTAGAATAAACTATCCGTGGTTAAATTCTCATATTTGCATTTATATAATATATTATATAATAAGCCAACTTAGTTTTCATACTATTGATAAGTTCCATATTACGGTATGTTATATCGTGTTCAATATCTAATCGTTCTTGGTCCGTGTTTTTAGTTAAATCATAATAGCTACCTATTTACAGTTCTAAATTATAACTTAAAAATATCGCATTACAGTTTTTAGATAATTTATGTTATGTTCACGTATTTACTAAGAGGACTATGCCGTAGTCAACATGTGCGTTGTCTCCGTCTTACTAATGCATAATATATACCAAAATTAACGTTCAGTAGTCCCAATGCTATGTCGTTAGCTTAATTAATAGAGGGAATTGAATTACTGTCATACTTAAAGCCTAAAGGTAAGAACATCTTGATTAATTATCATTTGGCGGTATTTAAATTTTTAAGCAAGATATGAGTATTGAAATATGTAAACTATGACAATTTAAAAATTCTTAAAAACGCCGATAATATTTTCACTTTTAAGTTTAATAATAGGTCAATTAACTCTATATTATTAAACCGTATGACACAAAATTAGAACTGTTTAACACAAATTTGCTATGTTGTACATTCGTATAAGATGGAGACAAGCAGACAACATAGACGATAGACCTATACGGGTGTTGTGTCCTCTTAATATTAACACATTGTAATATTATCAAACTTTATAATTTTTCCATTTATATGAAAAGATAATTATTTTAATTTTACTCATCTAAATGGGTTTTAGATATTCGTTATTTGTTTCTTTGAAATATAAAATATTATAGTATCGAAAGTGACAGTATATTGCTGTAAATGCTAAAAACATTTATACAGATGAAATCTAAAAAATAATCTTTTTAATTTAAGAAAATTGTTCATAAGTAATCTTACTGTTAATATAACTACAAAGTTAAATATTTACCTATACAATATTGAATATAATAAATACGCTGCAGTTCTTTGAACTCGAAACATACCTATAGTGATCAGTGGGTTCCCCTTAATTCTGTTTCCCGTGTGATTATCACATTTTGACGGCGGCGAGGTCGTCACAATCAAAGTCTACCAGTCATTTATATTTCTTGACACGGTCCTATAATATCGCCTATGATTTTGCACCCATGACTGCATTAGGGGTCAATCGTTACATATCGATTGGCATAAGATTACGACATAGCCATACGTAGGTAACTACCCACATCGGCATTGATGGGCGTTTCGCATCAATTGGTTCTATTTGATTTTCCAGATGATTATTTTGCGGACAAGGGACGACCTCTACAGCAGACACGAGAATATGGTAAGTGTACTCCAAAATGCTCCAAAAAAAAATTTGATAGCTATATAAATTGTACTGGTCCTGGTCATGATTAATCCTAAAATATCAAGTCAGGCGTCAGCAGCTACTACTAAGCATACAAATTGAAAATATTTTCATGAATTAATATTATAATCTATTATAACACAGCTGGAGGCCGCAAGAGCGTTATTCCATTAAGTTGTAACCTTGACTAGACTTAGTCAGTTATACTTTTACAGTTGTGCCTCTCTGTTTTCTTGCATATAATATGACGTGCCAAATGTTACGTTTATTAACACATCATTCATATTATATAAACGTTTATTGACGATCATCATATTTTCAAACACATACCTTTGTTTAATGTTTATGCAGTAAAACGTATGATTATAATAAAAAACTATAGCACTGGTCTGGTCATCTGGATGATATTATAGAAGCTCGTATAAATATTTAAAAAATATTATTTATTATTATTTACGTATATATTGTGTTTAAATCAATTTTATAAATTTCATTTAAGAATAATATTATAATAATATAACCTATATACACATTTCGTACAACCATTCCTACAGTGCGATTTAAATTTAATGAAAATCGATGATACAGCAAATTATTGCAGGCATATTTTGAATTTTGTTTTTTAAAGACGTTTCATAAAATTTGACTGTATAAAAACTGGAACAATGATCCTGAAACATATATCTAATATCTATAGATGTATACTTACTAAGTATAGGATATTTAGGTTTATCTACACTCACATCGCATAACAATTCACAATACACAAATAATATAGTATATAAGTATGTATATTGTACCAAGGCCGTAACTGAAAAAAATTGGGGGGGTCCAACATTTTTTTAAATATTCTGAAATATTTACTGAACAGTGAACACTTGTCATTTGTATCTATAATTTACATAAAATATTTCTACTTTTAAAAATTTCGGGGGGTCCGGATAGCCCCCCTGTTACGGCCTTGCATTGTACACATATAACATTTTACTGTAGAAAACTATACTATACCTATTGCACTATTATTATGGAATATATGTTATATATTAGTTATATTCTTCTATCACTTACGTTCATTATTATACTAAAGATTCATAAAGATATTACTTCGATTTTTAATAATTATTTTACTCAACCCGTGTAATATAAGTACCTAATACCTATAACCTATAAATAGATGCAAGCTTTTGGATGAACCGGGGCATGTCCGACCTGAGGCGTCGGCTCAAAGACTTAGAGAAGCCGATCGTCGGTCGGGCCAAGAACATAGTGTTCTTCTTAGGCGATGGCATGTCTATAGCAACAGTGACCGCGGCCAGAGTGCACATGGAACAGTTATCCGGCAGCGCGTTTCCCGACGGTAATGCTTCGCTGACGTTTGAAAACTTCCCGTACACCGGATTGGTCAGGGTACGGTATATTATATGTTATGTTATATGTACTATATTGTGTATATTATTATTATTCGTTGGTCTACGCTCGAACCCCCGAGGGAATATGAAGAGAAGTTGTGAATATAGTAGACATTTTGAGGACACATGAGTCACAGGCAATAAAGGCGGTATTTAAAATTAGATACGTATATAATATGCATGGAAGGAGAATCTTTTTTGGACAAGATCTGCAAGTCTATAGAACTGCAGGTCTTTGGTTTTAATTATACAAGAATATACATCATGGATACCAAATTATGTTCCACCATAAAGCTATGTGTTCTAGACTCTGTAGTGTCGATAGTTAAAAGGATTTAAAAAATAGTACAACCCTGCAAACGTTTTACATCGTAATTATTATACAAACGAGTATAACGGTTATACCTTATGAGTGGGCACCTTTTTTTTTTTTTTGAATCGTAACACGGGAGAGAATCGCGTGAGCATTACTGCCTCCCGTGTTACATCGTTTATTGTTTAAACTATAAAAATGACAATACAATAAATATACCTAATACAAGTAACGAGGGGCTCTACCCCCTCAATTTTAGACTTCGGCTCACATTCTATCTTAACTTAACTAGTCGTTCATCTGGCTCTTCCGACTTTTTCTTTCTCCCGTTTCACCTCTTTTCTGGTCTTCAGGATCTTTAAGACAGTTGTTTCGATTTTGTCCCAATACTCCTTTGAACTGAGCATCAACCCAACAACGTTTTCCGGTGTTATTTCCTTCCCTGTGTACGCTTCCAATTCCCTCCGTATTACGTACCAAGCATCACATTTGAACACTGAGTGCTCGACGTTTATCCGCTCCGTGCATGCACGGTTGGCACTGGTCTATGTCACTTATTTTGAATTGGTGTAGGTATTCACCAAAGGATCCATGCCCTGATAGAAATTGAGTAAGGTGATAATTCACGTTCCCGTATCGGCGGTTTGTCCATATTGCGATATTCGGTATCAATTTTCTCGTCCACTCTCCGGTGGTTACCCTTGACCAATCTTCCTGCCACTCCTCCTATATTTGTCTTCTGTTGGCTTGTGTGTCGTGTCCCTCGTATCCGTTTGCTCGCTGTTTCGCCTCAAGTCTTAGCGGTCTTGTTGATGCAATTATAACGCCTATGGTCTATGGCTGTATGTGAAACTGTTCTGTACGTGGAGGCTGTTATGGACGACATTCTTCGATATGATTGGGTATACCTAGCTAGTCGACATTCAACAAATAAAAAAAAAATAATAATAATAATAATATAGGGTTCCAAAATCATTAAATATATATATTTCATATTTGTACGATATAGATTATATTATATATACCTTATGTTGTACGTCATATAGGTACCTATATATATATACTCTATATTGTGACGAATTTCCATCTGATGAGGATTTTTAATATAATATATTTTGCACGTTTACACGTTAACATTTCTATTTTTTCCATACATACGTATCCGTGTGTGTTTGTGTATATACATACATATATATATATATATATATATAGACATACTGTGTCGACAAACAAGTAGCCGATTCGGCTTGCTCATCGACTGCTTACATGACCGGCGTCAAGGCGAACTCGGGCACGGTAGGCGTGTCGGGCGCCGTCAGAGAAAACGATTGCAAAGCGTCGTTAGAATCCAAGAACCAAGTCGACTCGATATTGCGGTGGGCTCAGGTGGCTGGCAAGTCTACTGGGATTGTCACTACTACAAGGTGAGTAAATCGGATATCAGCTGTGTTCTGAGTAAGTAGGTAAATATACCTACGCGCTATACATCATCGCGCGTGTAAATACCAACGTTCATATAGCTATTAAGTATATATTATACGATTTGATTCTATGAAAAACATTGAAAAAGTTATCATAAAGAGCACACAATAAAACCACATCAAATTGATTTAAATTTCCTAGGAATATTTACTCTGGGGTTGACTTTTTTAGAGTTTTATAAAATACTTGTGATGTGAAAAAAGTAAGTACTTTTTATGGGCATTAAGTCTTATACCAATTTAATTGCGTATATTGATCTAAATACTGTTTAGGCCCAGTAAATTACGAGTATATATCTATAGTACCTAATACCAATTGAAATTTATGTTACTATAAGGCTATAAGTAGGTGTGATGGGTATGCAGAATGTAATACGCCATTGCCAATAAATCCTGAGAGTAAAAATAATGGACAAATTTTTATAAATTAATTAATATTTTTATCCAATTTTAACTTTACAGTTCATAGAGATTATATTTTTGCGGTAATAAAATAATAATTGAGCTCATGAAGTCATGAAAAACACTTTTGACAAAAACATAAATATTATAAACATTATACTTTAATTTTTTATAATTTATTACACATTTCTACCTTATTTAATTGAATTTCTTTTTGCTAAGACCCAGACAGGTTTCAAGATGACTACATTTTAAAATAAAGATGGGATGAACATTTTTTGATTATAGAACCAGGTATATAAGGCCACCCACCAGGAAAAAAGTACAATTATTACTATAATTATACGATCTACTCTACTATTATAACCGTTATTATTCTAAGGTTATTATACGTATTATTCTATTACCTTCATTATATAATATATTAGTGGTCCATTAATGAGATAATATATAAACTCTTTATTATTGACCCATTCAAGATACATCTATATAAAAAGTTTATTATTTAATAATACTTCAACAATGCAACATAATAATGGATGGGTATATTATAATAGTACGTGTGTACACGCGATATACACGCCCCATGACTCCCCGCTTGTATCGTATATACTTATAGGTATCAACAATAATTATTACCAGAAGCTGTCTGATCTTGCAATTTCTAAATTTTGAGTAATTAGCTTATTTTTATTAAGTTAAAAAAGCGAAAAAAACAGATTTATACCTGATACAGGTACATTATACATTAGATATGTTGCTATTTAGGTATATTATACCCACTAAAAGACTAAAATAGCAAAACATAAATATAGTTAGATAACAGCAGGAAGTTATAAATTACAATTATGACAGTTTCTACGTTTATCCCTTAACAATTTAAAGAAAACACAACCCAAAGACTTCATCAGTACCTAGTCTTATGACTTATAGGGAATGTTACATAGTATACAATATACATATTATAAACATCAGCTGTTTACCTCTAAGCCCTAAGGCAATGTATTATAGCGATTCACCACACATGGCCACCCGCATTTTTTAGTAATTAATTTATTCAAATTCTTATTTTTGGAATTTTTTAGTAAGTACCTAGCGCCTTATATATTTTATAAGGACTTACAATTTATAAGTACCCTGTATAGTGTGTAACTACTTATTTTTTTTTTCAAATAACAATCTCTCCCTTTCTTTACAAACATTTTAATGAAATAATTTTTTTTGGAAAATGTTCTTATGCTCATAAATTAAATCTTTATTCAAACTTGTAGTTACCTACTGAATTAAAAAAAAAAAAAATTGGTTGACAGTTGAAAAAATAAGCTAATATCGCTACAAGACACGCCTTAAATTATATAAACATTTTAAATAATTAAAAGGATGGTCTTTAGTATTCCCGTATAAAAATACCTACTTAACATTTTCAAAAATCTAAATTTAAACAAATCAATTAATAACTATTATTAAAAGAAAAATGGGGATGAACAAGCTTGCAGTGAATATAATGTATATGTTATATTATATATCATGAATTTATGAATGATTATTGATTGACGACGTTGACGTACATTACGTCATATTAACATAATATTGATATTAAGAGTTGTATTCAATACATTCAACGTACTCGGTAATCATTTTTTCAACACGAATGGGCGAAAGACTTAATTATAATTATTCTGATTTAAATTGAATATCATCGATTCACGATATATCTTGTTTTGTCGTCTATAGAGTTACGCACGCATCGCCGGCTGGCGGTTACGCTCATTCTGCAAACAGAGGTTGGGAAAGCAGCGCACCGGACGATTGTTTGGATATTGCTCAACAGTTGATGACTCAATCGCCCGGAATTGAGTTAGATGTACAAAAACAAGACGATTTTTAGTCGGAATAAGGATTTTCCGATATTTTCAGTTACAATAATGTATGATACAATTTTCAGGTAATTTTGGGAGGAGGTCGACAAGAATTCTTGCCAAAAAATATGAACGGTAATCGAGAGGATGGCCGAGACCTGATCGCCGAGTGGAAAGTGAACATGATGAAGAACCACCGAATGTACGAATATGTGAGAAACAAAACAGAACTGTCGGATGTGAATCTAAAAGACGTGGATAAACTGTTGGGTGACTAATAATTATATAGTACATGCATATATATATATTTTTTATATATTACACATTACCACATTAAATGATAATTTAGCAGTAACGCGATGAATATATCGAAATAATCGTTTATTTTTACACAATTTTAAAATTGACTAGGTAATACAAACATGCCTTTATTTTTTTTCAATCCCATTTCTCCATATTTGTTTTCAAAACAACAACTTGAATAACCTGTAGAACACTTTCATTGATGGCAATAAATAATTGATGGACATTAAAAATATATCGATATGCAAATCATATCATTTAAAATACTTAGTCACCAATACAACATAAATTATTGAAATGTATTTATAATATAATTTAAGGTCTATTCTCCATGAGCCATATGTCTTATACGGGCACCAAAGAAGTGGAAAGAGACGAGCCATCACTTAGCGAAATGACTATGGCGGCTATCGAAGTATTGCGGAAGAACGAAAACGGATATGTACTATTCGTTGAGGGCGGCCGAATCGATCACGCACATCATCAGAATTTGGTAAGCGTAAGCGCATTCGGAGTTTCACGCGAGTACAGTTGATATATATTTGTTCAAAATACACAGTATTTATAACGCCTAAATCGCCTTAGCTTAATATAAAATACTATAAGTATATTAGCCCACTCTGCTCAGGTTAAAATTAATCCATATATTGTCTTGCGTATTATAATATAAAACCTGTGAAGATGACCACATGGGCGTGCGCAAAGGGGATGCCGGGACGCCGGATATATGCCATGCGGTCTGTGGCATAGAATATTACTCTATGGTCTGTGGAGCCAACTTGTTTTCTTTGCTCTTCTCTGAAGTTAGATAGGTAGGTATAGCAGTTAATAAACCTTGTAATAAATAGTAATCAATTTAGAAACCTAACCTATACTAACATCCCTTGCGAAATAGTCTGCGCTCGCCTATATATGCCCATCATAGGCGTATGGGAGCTTGGAGGAGCTTAGCTCCCACAGAATTATTTCGTTCTGGTAAATTGTTCTTATTATATTGATACTATATTATAAATGTTACATTGAAAATTTATAGTGTGACTTCTGTCCCTCTCCAAATCTCCAATATATTTTATCACCATACGCTTTTGACGATATGTCTGTAAAAACCTAGTCAAGATAGGTCCATCCATTTCGAAAGCTTTT